>PITA01019912.1:0-36269 GCA_004023965.1 Spilogale gracilis | reverse complement strand
GGAGAGTCCAGGCTCTTAAACACTACATTGAAGTACATTGGGAATGACCGCAATCATTGAAGTGAAAGGTAATAAAGACCCAAAGTAATATCATGACAATAACAATGGAAAGGGTTAGGTTTGAGTAATGTGGCAAAGATAGACTTGACAGAATTTGACAACCTGGTTAGATTTGGGGGAAAATAAGTAGTCAGAGATGACTGATTTGTGAAACCTGGATAATTGGGACGATAATGAGGCCATCCTCATAAATAAAGGCCTACAGAAGAGAAGCAGGTTTGTTGGGGAAGTATGAGATAGGGGGAAGATGATGTGTTGAGTTTGAGATGCCTGTGGGGCATACAGGTGGAGACAGCCAAAGGGAAGAAATGCAGGTGTGGAGTGCTTCCCATTACTGGGCCCCCAGACTTGCTAGAGTTTCAATCAGCTATTTGTAGCCTATTTTCAATCTTAGACTTACCCTGAACATTGGTGAGTGACACAGGATAGAATTTTCTATAAATGCTAGGAGTTGGAAAAGAAAAAACAACCTACTCACACACAGACAGAAGTACCTATAAAATCAGCCACCTTGTAACAAGCTGGAATTTTTTCAAAATCACCTTACACTGCTTATTTTCCAAACTCAAAATATTAGGCATAAAATCAATGGCTTGAGGATAGATGCAGTAACAGCTGAGTAATTCCTTCCTTCCCTGCAGCAAGGGGTCCTTTCAAAGGTGAATTTGCTCCTGCACGATAATGAAGTCTGTTTGGTAGTTTCTCTCATCCTGGAGACCTAGGATGGAGCCCCACATCAGGCTTCCTGCTTGGCGGGAGGCCTGCTTCTCCCTCTCTCACTCCCCCTGCTTGTGTTCCCTCTCTGACTGTGTTTCTCTCTGTCAAATAAATAAATAAAATCCTTAAAAAAAAAAAAAAAGCTGATTTTAGGGATACCTATCTGGCTAGGCCAAAAGAACATGTGACTCTTGATCTCAGGATTGTGAGTTCAAGTCCACATTGGGTACAGAGATTACTAAAAAAAATAAACTTAAAAAGAGAAGAAGATTCTGTGTTTCGGTTAGTAGGGACTTAGGATCATGGGACCAATTGGGTTTGGTCTTTCTAAAAATAAATATATCACACCAAAAGTAAACAGTGAGTAGTAAAGAGATTTTCACAGTAGTTCTGTCTGCCATACCAGCCATTCCTCTTCTCCTGCAATATATGTTGACCTCTGGAGCCTGTTCTTACTTTGTACTACAATCTCACCACAGATTCCAGAAAGAACTAAACAGAATATATAAACTTTGCTCTCATAGTTTTTCACAGATAAGCAGCATCTGCTGGTTATAGACAATATATTATTCATTTTTTTAAAAAAGTGAAAGAGCTACATTACTGGTCTGAATTTAAAAATTTTGAAAGTGAATTTTATTACTTATGGCTGAGCTTTGGATATGTACACACATACACATACATTCTCTCTTCTTGTGCTGTTTTTGATATAAACTTTCTGTTAAAAATCAAAATGCTGGGTGCCTGGGTGGCTCAGTTGGTTGAGTCACTGCCTTCGGCTCAGGTCATGATCCCAGAGACCCCAGATAGAGTCCCACATCGGGATCCCTGCTCGGCGGGAAGCCTGCTTCTCCCTCTCTCACTCCCCCTGTTTGTGTTCCCTCTCTGGCTGTGTTTCTCTCTGTCAAATAAATAAAATCTTTAAAAAAAAACCAAAATGCTAATTTCTATGCTTACAGTATTGGGTGATAAAGTCCTATCATTGTGGACTCGATTCTCTTAATCTGTTCCCACACTTTCACCTAAGACTTTTTTTATATATTTTATTTTTATTTTTTAAAATATTTTTTAAAAGATTTTATTTATTTATTTGACAGAGTGAAACACAGCCAGAGAGGGAACACAAGCAGAGGGACTGAGAGAGGGAGAAGCAGGCTTCCCACTGAGCAGGAAGCCCGATGTGGGGCTCGATCCCTGGTCTCCGGGATCATGACCTGAGCCGAAAGCAGTCGTTTAACCAACTGAGCCACCCAGGCACCCCAAGAAGTTTTTTAAAAAATTTATCATACCTTAAAATGGGGGGACAACATACAAAGAGGCGATTCTTAGACCAAGACTACCTCTCTAAAATGAAAAGGCAAAAGAGAAATGCGTTATGTTTTAAGAGTTGACTTTTGGGGCGCCTGGGTGGCTCGGCTGGTTGAGCGACTGCCTTTGGCTCAGGTCATGATCCCGGAGACCCGGGATCGAGTCCCACATCGGGCTCCCTGCTCGGCGGGAAGCCTGCTTCTCCCTCTCTCACTCCCCCTGCTTGTGTTTCCTCTCTGACTGTGTTTCTCTCTGTCAAATAAATAAAATCTTTAAAAAAAACAAAAAAAGTTGACTTTTCACTGGAAATTTTTAATAAATACTTTCATATATAATAGTTACTAAATATTTTAAATATTCATCACTGGTGATTTTTCTAGGCAACATTAACTTAGCATCTTCAACCCAAATACCATTTGTACTGACAGATATTGTGATGCCCATAGCACTTAGAACATTAAGCAACACCAGCAGCTCTGAACACATCCTCTCTGAAATTATCAGCACCCAGAGCAAATTGCTCAGATATTAGAGGCACTTTCTAGAAATAATCACAGTGCCGTTTGAACTGCCTGGGGCTCTTAGGTATCTCTTGTAGTCTTTTCTCATCTTATCTATTGGCTTCCACTTGCCCTCTCCTTTGTGCTCATATCTGAGGTCTACCATTACAACAGTTATAGATTACAACTTACAGCAAGCATTTTAATAGCTCTCAGCAAATTTTATAATCTTGTTCTTTTTCAGACAATTTTAAGTGTCCAGTAGTATTTATAGGGGAAACACACATTACTTGTATTTGAATTCTAGAAAATATGCAGACAAATGAGATATTATCAATAAGTTAGTAAATAACACATTCTGACACAGAATTCTGATGTGTAGTATTCAATGACGTGTCGAGTCACTTATTATGGGTTCACTGAGTCCTGACAATGAAGACAGCCTGTGTGAAGAGTTTATCAGAGAAGGTAAGGACCGGTCCAACTAGCAAGTGCTTCCAGTGGAGATGTGGAATCGTTTAAGACATGGGGTTGTGCACAGAATGCTACTGTAGTCAAAAAAGATCACCATGAATATGCATTGGAGCTGAAACTTCTTTTGTGGAAAATAAGATGCTCAGGGGTGCCTGGGTGGCTCAGTGGGTTAAGCATCTGCCTTTAATTCAGGTCATGATTCTGAGGTCCTGGGATCAAGCCCTACACTGGGGCTGCTTCTCCTTCTGCCCCCACCCCTCTTTGTGCTCGCTCTCTCACTCTCTCTCTTGCTCATTGTCTCTCTAAGATAAGTGAGTGAAATCTTAACCAAAAAAAGAACAGCAAAAAGGAGATTCTCAGACCAAATTAAAATCCATAATCAATATCTGCATATGATGGAAACTATACTTTCAGCATATTCTGAAGGCCACAGAAGAAGCAATAGACATGGTTCCTCTTTCAAATGTACTACATTCAAATTGGAAAGAGAAAACAATTGAGAATTACTACAGCTAAACCCTGGGATATGTAGCAGGTTCTTTGGGCTGCTATTTATGATAAATTCTGTTGAACTATCTAACCAAGAGCCATTTTCAGCCTTCTTTTCCTTTGCCATCCTCATATTGAAATCTCAAAAAAGTTAAAATACTTGACTTCTCTACTTAGAATCAGGACACTGTTCTAGACAGTGAGATATAGGAAGACTACTTCTCTAAAATGAAAAGGCAAAGCCTCACAAGGAAAACCTCCTAGCCTCAGTCTCTTTCCTCTTTCTTCCTGTTTGATGTGCAGAAGAGATGCCAGGAGGTACAGCACCATCTTGTCACCATGAAGTGACAGCATGAATACCAGGTTTTCAAGAGATGGAAAGCAGAATGGGAAGATGAAAGGAGGCTGAATTCCTGATGGCTTCAATGAGCCATTCACTGGATGCCAGCCCTGAACTTTTTCATAAACAGGTATTAAACCACTGCTTGTCCTAACAGTTGTCTACAGTCCTTACAACTAAACCACTCAAACTTCTGCTCCAGTCTGGTACTGTTCTAAAAGCCATGGACATAGCAGTGAAACAAATCAAGCCAAACTGGAGTTCAGTTTTTGATTGAAGGACACAGGCAAGAAACAAGCCAACATGTGATATGTGGTGGGAATATGTGGTCTACAGAAAAATAAAGCAGGGTAAAGCAAAAGGCTGATATAATGGAGAAAACTACTATTTTCCATAGGATGGTCAGCGTTCTAGGAAGGTGACATTTAAACAGAAATCTGTGGAAAACGAGGGAGTATTTTATGTGATATCTAGGGAATGACATTCTAGGCAGAGAGAAGAACAAATAGAAAGACCCTGAAACTAGAACATTTATTCACTTGGCAATTTTCTAAGAAACACCATGGAAGCTAACATATCTTTAGCAGCCTGAACTAAGGGGAAAGTTGTAGCAGATAAGTCAAGTGAGGGGTCAGACCATGTCTTCTTGGTGTCCGCCTTTGAGAGTAGAACCCTAATCAAGCAAGACTAAGATGGGCTGGGAAAATTTTCTCAAAAATGCCTACTACAAACTGATATAAATCAGCAAGAGTACATAATTGAAAAAGAGAAATCATTGTGTGTGAAATATCAGAGAAGTCTGTATGGAGAAAGTACAAAGCAAGATTGCATAAGGGAAGATCATGGGCTTTGGAGTCAGAAAGACCCGAGTTCAGATCCTACCAGGACCATTAGGACTGCCAATTCTTGGACAAGAGATCAGCCTCTTTAATTCCCAAGTAAAACAGATTTAATGCATACCTTCAAAGATTGTGAGAAAGAACTAAGTTAAATTATGTACAGTGCCTGGGTTATTTATACGCAGAAAAGCACTGTGAGAAAAGAACTCTTAGGATCAAAGAACTTTGCGGAAAACCACTCTTTTAAACATTGACAATGCACATTAGTCTACCAGCATTCTAGAAGACCTACTTAACCTTCTGTGGCCTAATACTTCTTCATTTACTTAGAGCACTGAACACCTTTTGATGTGTGTGCTTCCATGGAGCACTTTGGATGTGATACCCTCAAAGAGCTCTGCTCTCTCTAATACAGAAAGGCCACAGTACCTTCTCACGGTAAGCCCTACAGTAGTTTGCCCAACTTCCAGAGGTCTGGCAGGCGCTGGCAAGAAAGACCCACAAGTCAAGTCTGCTGAGCCTTTACAAACGCTTGTGACACATTTCCTCTCCCAACAAGGTGGCATCCATATTGTAGAAAAAGAACCAAGTGCATTCCTAAGAAAAATGAGGAATTTGGAAACTAAAGGGAAAATTGGGTAGGGGACTGGCAGAAAGCTTTCTTCTGAAGTCAGCAGAGAAATACCAATGAAGAGTCAGGAATATGAGCAGGACTGCACTGGATTCCTGTCTCTATTACATCTGTGTATCCATTTTGTATGTAATGTCCTTGATCTGTCCCCATTTTTAATATAATTCTGGTCCCAGAAGAAGAGGGGGAAATCTCCAGTCATCCTGTCTGTTAACAAACACAGAAGCAGTTAAGTAAATTTGAGGTGTTCACCTCTCTATCCA
The DNA here is from genome assembly GCA_004023965.1 of Spilogale gracilis. Lineage (NCBI taxonomy): Eukaryota > Metazoa > Chordata > Mammalia > Carnivora > Mephitidae > Spilogale > Spilogale gracilis. The sequence goes on along the minus strand of PITA01019912.1, from coordinate 30,648 downwards.
CATCTTTGGTTTATTTAACTTGAGATTCAGGTTTGGGTTCGGGCCCCGCAATTGCTAGCTCTGTGACCTAGCAAGTAACTTAATCTCCCCCATGGTTTTCTTCTTCTGTTTTTAAAAAGAAGAAAATAATTTTTTACTTCTCAAGGTTATCGTAAATATTAAATGAGTAGGACAACCCCTTGCCATGCTCAGTTTTACCAAATGTTTGTAGAATGACAACTGGTGGTGTTGACCATTCCCCTCGTGATAAAAATGCCCTCTCTCGGGCTCTATGACTCCATCCAGTTTTATTTTTAAGGACACTGTTAAAAACATCGAGTTCATAGTAAGCAAATCTAATGGCATTCAGATACACTCTATTAAGACATACTCATAAAAAAACAAAGCACTGAGAATTTCTAACAAATTATATTATAAGAAAATCGCATTTTGTTTATGAGTTTGATCTAAAAGAAATGATTACTGATCTAAAAGAAATGATTATTTAGCTTGTTGAAAGAAAAATGTAAATAAAGCTTAGGGGTCATAAAGGAGACTCTCCTCATTCTAAATGCAGAAAGAAGCTGGGTGCCAGTTTAATGAATCTGAAAACTGTTACCAGTCTGTCAGATCCCAGGTGTCTCATTACTTTAAAAAATAGGTACAAACATGATGCACCAATAACTGAGGTTTGATATAAAAATGAAAATGAGCGATCGAGGAACTCCAAAGCCTTTAGTAATTAATACATAAAACTTCTGGTGATTTAAATTATGAGCGAGGTAACTCAGACCCAATACATTAATTCACCTTGAGAGAAGTTGACTTAAAGTTTCCTCTTTAGATATGCATGGTTTACTCAGTAATCATAATAAAAGAGAACCACAAAATTCCACATCTACAGCATCACTCCCTCTCGACCAGCCCCAGCATGCCAGGCTGCAGAGCACTTAAACCCACACACCAAGACTTTAACTTGAGCTTGGCTGGGGGGCTTGGACGAGACTTTCACTATTCAGACACAGAAAATATTAATTATCATCAAATCTGTCATTATCTTCCCATCCCCCTTTTACATCCTCATCTTGCCTATCTGATGCTTTCTCCCTCCAGCCAGCAAAATGAAAAGCAGTGATTTGCCGAGTGGATTGTGGTTTTACTCAAACAGAAAAGGGGCCAGCTGTGTATGCCTGCTCAGAGTAATCAAAACAAGGAGTTGGGAAAGGTATTCCTTGAAGTGCCCCAAGGCATTTTTATAGAAAACCCCAGAAAATATGATTCCATTAAATCAGCTTCAAAAGAAAGGCAGAGAGGAAGAGGGGAGAGGTAGAGAAGAAGACAGACACTGAACTTGGGAGCCAGGGGAACTAACAGAGAGGATTGCAGGGAAAGAACAAGAAAGAGGAGGGAGATGGAAGAAGAAATGAGACTGAACAGAATGAGACACCAAACCACGTGTCTCATGCCCTCTCCCCAAGTTTCTCTGCCTTCCAAACTGCATGTCTGGGCAGATAAAGGTGTTAGAGTGTACAGGAGCACTCCCCAGAGCCGGCCTGGCGTGCTGAAGAGAATAGACAAACGCCTACAAGATATGACTTCAGGTGCACCTAGATGACCCACTGCCCAAAATAACACCATTTCATGCATTGGCTCATGCCAAAGATTCCATACTTCCTGCTTCATTTATTTTGGAAAGAGCATGATGCCCACTGACATTGCCTTGGGCTAGGAAACTCTTTCAGGCTTTTGCAACCATTTATAATCTTCTCGTGGACCCCTTTCAAGAGCTTCCCTGGGTGCTGGTTTGGACCCAGCGTTAGAGGAGAAAATATGAAACTCAGAGGTACAGAAGTGGGAAAGAGTCAAACCAGAAAGCTAAAGTCACTGAGGACAAAACTTATGTATTCGGCTAGAACTCAAACCTCATGAACCCCAGGAATGACAGTGATCACCTAGTTTGTATTTTAAAATTAAGGAAGATGAATAGAATTACCAATTAAATTTTGATTTTAAATTTATAAAATTATATGTTTCACATAAGTAAGATAACAAAAAATCATCCCAATATTATACAAACATGCATGCATCCACATGCAAATCTGTACTCATGCAGCTCCAGGGTTGTTTGGCTCAGGAGCTAAGTGTCATTTTAAAAAACTAGGCTCTTACAATCTCTTTGCTTTGTAGTCCTGTACATTTCTTTTTTTTTTTTTTTTTTTTTTTAATTTTATTTATTTATTTGACAGCGAGAAACACAGCGAGAGAGGGAACACAAGCAGGGGGCGTGAGAGAGGGAGAAGCAGGCTTCCCGCCGAGCAGAGAGCCCGATGTGGGACTCGATCCAGGGTCTCCAGGATCATGACCTGAGCTGAAGGCAGTCGCTCAACCAACTGAGCCACCCAGGCGCCCCAGTCCTGTACATTTCATGTTAGTTTCTTTCATGACAGGAAGGTGGCTAGAGCTACACCAGGTCTCACATGCAGACCTTACAATGCAGAGCTCTTTTTTAAAATCAATGAAGAAAATTTTCCCCTGAAGTTCCTTAGCAGATTTTCACTTATGTGAGAAGGAATTTTGCTTAATGCACAGACTTTGAGGACAGGCTCCTGAGTTTGAACACAGCTCTACCACTTATTAGCTGTGTTTCTGTGGACCAGTTACTTAACCTCTCTGATCTTCAGTTTTCTCATTTGTGAAATGAAGTTAATAATATTTACCCCATAGGAGATTAACTGAATTAATGTATATAAAGACCTTATGACAGCAATCTGGTTCATAGTAATTCCTATTACATTTTAGCTAATGGACTTGAACTGGGTTATGCTCATGCCTGAAGAATTAACTGACAAGGGAGGGAGCTTAACCAATCATTCATCTCCTGGAATTGGAAATCCACCTTCCCTGAATCACATGACTTCTCAGAGGACATCTGATACATAAATAAAACTGGATCTGGTTAGAATGGAGGAAGGGGCTAAGTGGTTGTTGGGTAGGCAATCAACATTGGCTACTACATGTATCATAGACATGAATCCTGATTATAGCCCTGAGATGAAGATAGCATCATCCTTACATTACAGAGAAAAATCTAAGACTCAGAAGCGTGAACTTGCCTAAGGTAATGGAAATAACAATGGTAGGGTTGGTCCTTGAAACCAGAAACCAGAATATTTGCTGGTCATATGTTTCCTCCATAATGGCAATCAGCTTCCTTTCAATGGAGGATGCATGACTTCTCCAAATCTCTATTAGCAGAGCTTATCTTTAGCCCTGTGGAGGCATATACAGAAAGGATTTATGCTTGTCTCTGTGCTACAGCTTAGGGAAGGGAAAGATGGAAAAGGAAGTGGTTAAGGGGATCTACAGGTTCTTTAGTTCTCATTACTAATACATGCATTTTTTTATTTTTTAAAGATTTTATTATAATTTTTTATTATATTTATTTATTATATATTATATATTTATTATAATTATAATAAAAATAATTATAAATAAATAAAATTATAAATAAATAAATATTTATTTATTTGATAGAGAAACAGCAAGAAAGGGAACACAGGCAGGGAGAGTGGGAGAGGAAGAGGCAGGCTTTCTGCCAAGCAGGAAGCCTGAGGCAGGGCTCGATCCCAGAACCCTGGGATCATGACCTGAGCTGAAGGTAGACGCTTAACAACTGAGCCACCCAGCCACCCCTAATACATGCAGTTAAATGAACTATGTATCCTCTCACTCATGAGACACATACTTTAAAACAAAAGCCAAAAAACAACCATCTTCTACACTCTGCTAGGCTGGAGGGACAAAGCTTAGTAACACCCAGTTCATCGTCTGAAATACCTTCTAGTGTAGCATGGTGATTGTCTCTGAAGGCTGATGCTGATTCAGGGTTCATGCTAATAGCAAAATCCCTGAGTAGCAGAGAGAAGGGGTAATAGTATCACTACCGCTCCTGTCCTTTACAATAGGAATTTCACCTAACCCCACAGATAACACAAAGTGCAGAGTCAGCTCAGATATCTTCCAAATAAATATTCATGGTCCACCAGAATAGTCTCAATTCTCATATAGAGACCCCTCCTCTAATTTCTCTGCCTATCTGAAGAACTGGATCCAGTTTATCTTTCATTCATTTATCCCCTTCTGTACCTTTCCTGAGATACCTTGCTAGAGAGGAATCACCTCTCTGTACTGTTCCACCCAAAGTCACAACCTACAAGTTGAAAATGATACTCTAGACACAACATGGAGCAGGCATCAGAGGATTCTACCACTGTGTGATGAATCAGCTTATGCTGGTTCTCCTCCAAATCAGGTGACCTTCTTCATTTTGGTTTTGAATCAGGGGTTCTTTGTGCTCCCTTTTATTGAGAGCTTACTGTGTGTCAGACATTGTGTTAAATAATTCATATATGTTATCTAGTTTAATCTTCACAATAATCTCTAAGACAAGGGAGATTATGCCCATTTTCTAGATGAGGAAAATAAAACTCAGAGAGGCTAAATACAAGTTATACAAGTTACTAAGAATGGCTCCAAACAGAAAACGGTAGAATTGCAATTAGAATGTAGATCTATTTAACTCTATGGCAATGTTCTTAGCCACGGGGCTGTATCTACCACTTTCTGCAACCTAATCATGTTGCAAACTATATTAGAGAACATTCTAGATTTCTGAAATTTGCAGATTAACCAAGTGTGCCCTCTGCCTTCAACTGAATCATGCGTAGGAATGCTGAACAGGACAGAACAGGGCCCTTGCTATAAGCTGCCAAGCTCTGTCCTCCAGGATGTTAGCTGTCCACCCAAATCTGGCCCAATGCCTATTATTATTTAAAAAAAAAAAAAACGTATTGGAAAAGAGCTGCATCCTTTCATTTATATATTTTCTGTGGTTGCTTTTACTCTAAAACAGCAGAATTGGGTAGTTGTAATAGATACCATATGGTCCATAAAGTCTAATGTATTTATCATCTATTCCTTTACAGAAGAGGTTTGTTGACCTCTTGTCTGGAATATCCCTGACCTCAAATACAGCCTAAAAAGTCTAGACTTAAGGCATTTTATTATTTCATGCTCTGTACACACTTCCTAAGAACACTGGGCACTTTTCTCCTTCCATGATGAGATCCATAACCAACTTTATTTAATGACCACATGACTGGTGAGATGGGGAGAAACAGGGGTTGCTCACAGCACCATCTACAATGGTACTGAGAGGAGACATTATGGATATGGACGAGAAGTCTGCTCCATCTGTAAGCCATTCTGCTTCCCAGCACCAGCTTCCAGCAACTCACACTGGCCTACAAAGCCCAGCACTATGATAGTACAGACTTGTTTCAACCTCTCTGGACTCTTACTGGTCTTCCTCCACCCAGGGAAATTGTCACTATTATCCAAATGCTAATCTTGGGAATACCCAACCAATGAACCAAGTAGTAGATTCCCCATGTCCTTCAGTTCTCCTGAGCTTTGGAGATCACAGCACCTTTTTTTCTTAACATTTTATCTATTTCTTTTTATTTGAGAGAGAGAGTGTGAGCAGGGGAAGGGGCAGAGGATGCAGGAGAGAATACCAGGCAGACTCCCCACTTACTCCAGAGCCTGACTCAAAGCTCAGCTTGGGGCTTGATCCCACAATCTTGAGATCACAACCAGAACCAAAACCAAGAGTCCGATGCTCAACTGACTAAGCCACCCAGATACCCCTCACAGCACCATTTTAACTCCGTTAAGACAGAATGTCATTGAGGGATGCCTGGGAGGCTCCCTCGATTAAGCAACTGCCTTTGGCTCAGGTAATGATCCCAGGGCCCTGGAATTCAGGTCAGGCTCCCTGCTTGATGGGGTGCCTCCTTCTCCCTTTTCCTCTGCTATTCCCCTTGCCCCTGCTCGCGCTCTCTCTCTCTCTCTCTCTCTCTCTCTCTCTCTCTCTCTCAAATAAAGTAATAAAATCTTAAAAAAAAAAAAAGACAGAACATCATGGAAAGAAAAGTCACCAAACCTAAATGAAGCAACCAAGGGTATAAGCAAATGTATATGATAAAGGTCTTAATTATGAGTAGATGTTCTCTGTGAAAGAAGGGCTATTAGGCAGGAGACACACAGCCTGAGAAAGCACACTTCCACAGATCTGAGGCACGTGAAGGGACAGGAAGAATTAAGCTTTTCTGGGGCTGCACATGCAAAGGAAGCCCTAATGGGGCACATTGGGTAAAACAGAAGAAGCTTCTAAGAATCACAGCTCAATAAAGAGTGGAACAGAATGCCTGAGGAAATGGTGAGTTCCCTGTCTCTGAGCATGTTGGAGCAGACACCACTGTCCCCTTCACCAGACAATATGTAGTGATTCCAACATAGAATGTGAAATTGGACAAGCAGAGCTGAAGAGTAGGTTCTAGTTCATGGACTGATGCTGCCCATGCTATTCACGATGGGTGTTTTGAAGTGACCTATGCTGTACATAATTTTTTCACAACTGACCTCCTACTTGATTCATTGGCATTCAGGACTTCAGGGCCATAAACTCTCATTTAATCCTTTCTACTCTGTACACTGATGAAACATGTACTGACTGCCAAGTTCTACTGAATGGCACATCTTGATTTGGGGAGACTTGAGTCACAAATGAAAAAGACCATTTAGAAAGAATTGTTTCAAATAGAATAGAGCTGTGTTATATTCCCATTCCTTTTTTTTTTTTTTTAAGAATTTATGTATTATTTGGGAGAGAGAGGAAAAAAAAATGAGCAGGGAGGAGGGGCAGAGGGACAGAAACATGCAAAAACCTGACTCAGGGCTCGATTCCAGGACCCTGAGATCCTGAGATCATGACCTGAGCTGAAGGCAGATGCTTAACTGACTTAGCCATTCCCTTTCTTTCTTTCTTTCTTTCTTTCTTTCTTTCTTTCTTTCTTTTGTTTTCTTTTCTTTTTTCTTTTTTTTTTTTTTTGGTCAGAGAGAGAGAGAGATAGAGAGATAGAGAGAAGCACACAAGCAGGGGAAGCAGCAGGCAGAGGGAGAAGCAGTTTCCCTGCTGAGCAAGAAGACCAATGTGGGACTCTATTCCAGGACCCTGGGATCATGACCTGAGCCGAAGGCAGATGCTTAACCAATACAGCCACCCAGGCATCCCTATATTCCCATTCTTAAATGCATGCTACTATCTACATTCTTTTCTCCATTGAACTATCAGATTGTTCAAATAAATACTTCTTACTTTGAATATACTGTTTTCTGATACCTGTATGTGTTCTTGAAATTCCCCTGAGATCTCAGGGTATGGGGTGTTGTGTGTGCCTATGTGTGTGTTTACAGTGCTCCCTCTATAGCTAGAGAATTATATCTGGGGCAAATTCAGCATTGAGACTTACCCCTGTCTCATACTCCATGCTTTGAGAGTGCTAGGAGAGCTGGAGATTATAGAGGAAGCTGCCTCGGTTGGGCAGAATGCCACAAGGCTACTTGTTTCACACAGACCTCCTGTTTCATGTTATTTCCTTTCTACCCTTCTGTTGCCAAACCACCACAGTTCAGCTAATTCCTCCCCTAGCAACGTCTCACCCAGTGCTGCAATTACAGTGGAGACAGAAATGGAACTGGAAGTGAAATAATGAGGAAGCAAAGAGAAGAGACCACCATGATTCATGCTGATAGCATGTGTGGTCATTAAATACAAATATATACACATATACATGCACATACATAGTCCAGTAATCACCATTTATATATGGTCCAGTAGTCACCAATTTTGTCCCCCAACTAAAAGAAAGGAGGAAGAAATTAAAATTAGGTGTTTTGACAAAACCATACCTCTGTTGGTCTCTTCCCAAGGAAGCAGATTGCTGAAGGGACATGTGTATGTTCCAGAGGAATGCCAAAGCAGTAATCCTGAGTAATTTCAAGGCATTATTTAGAATGTCCATAGCCAAGCCAAGGGAGTCTACGAATTCTTAACAATGTCCAGTGTTACACTTTATAGTTCATACACATGATCTTTTTGCCTTACACATCAATACTTTAAAGTGTGCTTGAGGCAATGTTTGGGCAGCATTCCTGTGGTCTTGATTTTTTGGGACGAGAAAAGAGAGAAATTATGGCATCATAGCCTAAGAAATTTTGCTCATTGTCCAGTTTTATGGAGATTAGCTTATTTTGCTCTTTAACAATGACCCGACATAACATTCCACACATTTTCCTGAAAACCAGCTTCTCCTGACAACTGCATCTCTACCAATGGTAACAACTCTCTCTTTGCCTCCAAGACCTCCAGTGGTAACCATTCAGCTCCTGTTCTCCTATTCTTCCACTTCTACAAACCTCTTCCCAGCATCTAATCGAGACCTGCTGATGCTGCCTCTTCCATAGCTAAAGTCACCCTCTCTCCATCGCCACAACCATTTCCGCTTACACTCCCTTCCTCTTTCCCTTCTGCTTCAGCAGCCACATGACTGGTCTCCCCCAACACCATCTTCCTGCCAAATCTCCCCTCCTGGTGTGCCTTGTGTTAGCAAGCACATGAACTGTGGCAGGGTCTCCCTGGGCCAGCACTTATTCTTGCCTCCTCAACAGCCTTTATCCCATGCTTGAGGTCCACTTCCTCGAAGCAACTTTCCATAATTCCCCAGTTATCCGAGCAAGATGCCCCCACAATATGTGTTAGCTATATTAAAATACTTATATTTGCCTCTCCTCCCACCCAGAAATGAAGACTTTGTAGTATGAGATTGTCTATTTTTTTCTTTGAATTCTCAACAGTTCACAAGTCCAACCTGGAGAGAGCACATCAAAAACAAACAAACAAATCTGTTTAGAGATGCACTTCTGCATTTCAAATTCAACAGTAGCTGCATTGCAATCAAGAAAGTACAAGAATTTTACAACGGTATTCAAAGCTCCTTTCTTTATCTGGTCTCATCCTTGCCTTATCATCCACTCTGCCTTCATGATACTCAAGCAAATCTGCACATACTTACTATTCTCTCTGTTTCCCTGCTCTTTTCCTGAGCGTATGGCTTTATTTTTGCTATACCTTCTATGTGGACCACCCTTTACCCCTAGCTCGCTCTTTACATCCTGAGTGGATATCCTAGTACATGCTTCAGAGACCATGTTATATACCACCTTTTCTATATCCTTTAGATGTAGCTACAGTTGTATGAATATTCTCTCTTGTCCACTCTACTCCAGTGGCGTAACTTTACTGCACCTTAAAGCAAAATTGTCCAGATACTTGACTTAACTTTTCTGTGATATTAGAATATGCTCTACCTTCAGCAGGGACTGTGTCACTTAGCTCTGTCACCATGACACCTAACACAGTGATGTGCGCATTTTTGCACCCCATGCATGCTTCCTGCATTTGAACAGATAGTTTGAACCTGGCTTGAAACATTACCTTTATGCATGTTGCTTGGTGCCAGAGCCAAACTCTCAAGTAGAAGCTTGATCTAGGAGAGCTTGGTCAAAGAGGAAAAGGCCTCAGACCTTCCTATAGGTGCTACATTTTCTATTCTCTTCTTCCTAGAACAATCAAAAGGCACAAATATGTGTAGTAACTAACCTTAATAAATATTTCATAAATGAGTGGTTTTGTAGTTTGTAATTATTACAGTCAATTATGACTTCACTTTTACCCATACCTCAAAATGTATGGGATTCCTAAGATATGCTCTTGGGGAAATTCAGTGGTATTATTTGTTTTAATAAAAGTACAGATCAAAATTAAAGTAAGAATGGAGGCCTGTTCATATGCTTTCCGATATGATCAAAATCACCAACTCTCCAAAATTTTTTTAAATTGGTGAGGAATTTCTATTGCCAAGTTGAGGGACAAACCTCATTTCTTTTAGTCTAGGAAAGAGAGGAGGTGGCAAATCCTGGGGATTTCTTGGCAAAAATTTGAATCAATGATGAAAGCTCACTGAAATTAACTTAGAAAAATCTTTACTCTGACTTCATGGTCTTAGAGAATTCTCAGTGCTACTATCTGGGCCTCTTGCCTCAATTACTATTCTCCCCACCACTCATATGAGAGTCATTCAGAGTCCAACAGTCAGTGAGTCCACTGTCCTCCAGAGTGCACATACTGATTTAAGTTCTGTATAACATAAAAACTCCCAAGAGAAATGAGCATTAACCCTGAAATTTATCCAGACAGGTTGAACAAACAATTACATTTTTCCTATTCCATGGAAAATGATATTTTATGTAATAGCCCTTGGTGACAGGATTCTATATCCCATCATTAAGGGCTTTCCCTCCAGGGATGGTGAGATGCCCCTTTCACCCAACATTTTCCCTTCATCATCAGAGCTTGGCTGAAGCAGGTGGGAGTAATCCCTCCCTCAGTTCTAACAGACTCCTTAGACCTCTGGGTTTGAGCCATTAGTTCTTTTCAGTGAAAAAAAAAATGTAGGGGACAAATTTTTAAAAAATAAAGGATTTAAGGTATCAAGGCACTTGGGGTACAAAATAACCTGTCATCAGGCCATTTTCAACATACGTTTTTTTCACTGGCTTCCAGACAAACACAACATTATTTCCACATAGGAGTGGGCAGACACTCCCTTAGTCATCTTTTTAGTGCTGGTCAATGGAAAGATCCCAGGGGCAGCTTCCAATTTGCCTGGGCACGTCCAAAATTTCTGTGGGTTTTTCTAAGTGCACTTTCAATTTAATGATTGCTGAAAACATCTTAAGTATAAGCTAAGGGTCACCCCAATACAGTTCATAGAATGGAAGAGAAAGCTCAGAAGGATTTGATAAGGCCCAGCTGCAGGGAGAAGTAAGTTATTGATTGTCTAATTTAGGCTGACCAGTGACAAACAGAAATAAAGAGATGGAAAATAAGCTGTCATCCGAAGGCTAGGCCAGACTCATCAGATAAGGGTATCAGCTATTTGTCAATAACATTTTAAGACAAATAACATGAAAGGATGCTGTTTACATCGTCTAATATGGGAAATGAATTGACTTGTTCAATGTCTCGAAAGTATGATGGCAGCAAAACTGGGATTAGAACTCTCTTTAGTTCTATGACTTCCAAAATTTTACTGTCTGTCACCTCCTAAAGGAGGATAAAGGGGAAGGGAGACATGAGGACATTCAATTCTCAAAGCCTTTGGGGTATCTCTGCTGCCCCCTTATCTGATTGAGAAGAACTCCCCTGTGCCCCTCAGTACTTACTTGATGCTGACACACAGCAGCACTCGTCACAAGGTACTGCAACTGGCATTTTACTTGTCTACCTCTCCAGCCACACTAGAAGCCCTTGAAAAGAAAGATGTCTTATTTTATCTCTCCAGAGCTCAGCACAGTGTATGAAATACAGTAGGAACCCAATAGTTGCTGAATTAATGAACTGACTCTTGATCCTATGCAGCTACAGTGAAAAATACGAGGACCAAGAGATGATAGCTTCAAGAAGAGCTTATTTCAGCTCAATACAGGAAAGATGATTCTTACCACAGCCTCCCAAGAGTGGGACAGATAAGGCAGGAAATAGTGAATTCTCTTTTTACCAGAAGCCTGCAAACAGGGGCTGGATAATCACCTGGCACAGTCACTAGAGAGAAGAAACCTGCTTTGGGTGGTCTCCAGTTTAGTGATTCTAGGACTATTCCATTCCAGTCCCCGGGGTCTCATGACCTATCTCAGAGAAGAGTCTCTAGCGCCACCTTCCTGTAACCCAGGGTACTTTATAAAGGTCTGTCCTCCCTAGAGCTGACAAGTGGATTTGCTGGTTCTATTTCATATGGAGCCTCTGCAGTTAAAAAGCAAAATCAATGAGGACGCCTAGGTGGCTCAGTCGTTAAGTGTCTGCCTTCGCCTCAGGTCATGATCCCGGAGTCCCGGATTCGAGCCCTTCATTGGGCTCCCTGCTCAGCGGGAAGCCTGCTTCTCCCCTCTCTTACTCCCCTGCTTGTGTTTCTCTCTGTCAAATAAATAAATAAAATCTTTAAAAAAAAAAAAAAAAGCAAAAGCAAAACCCAACAAAAATGCTGATTTTAGTAGGAGAGGCCTCTGGCTGAGAAGTCAGCTTAATCTTCCACTACTGAGTTGATTTGAACGACCCCTCTAGGTCGATAGAAGAACGACCCCACTAGAAACATTATAAAAGTCATAATAAACAGGGTCCCAATATATGCTAGTAGAAGAAAACTCAGACAAATCAAATCTGAAAACTGATCAGAACTTCACAGATCACCTGAACTAAAATGTTCACATTCAAGCCTCAAAGGGAGACATCTATAAGCTCATTGCTAGTGCCTGGTAGGTTTGGCACAAAATCCCGCTGATTACAAGGCCAGAATTCTTTTCATTACCCAATGCTGTGAAGCCCACTATAATATAACACTAATTATACAGGTTCAGGAATACAAGTCAAAGCAGATCCCAAATGTAATAATAGATGCTAAATCTCCATATGGGAAAAGCATGCTATAACATGGTTAACCTATGACGTATATAAATTATAAAGGGATTGGCTACACTGTATTTTTCCCATCAAAGGCTAAGCTGTACTCCTCTATCAGGCGGGTCATCTGTGCTATAAACTCTAGGACACATGATTTCATTAGAAATCAAACCAAATCAGGGTCATTGGGGCATCAGGATGGATAGGAAAGGCAAAGTACATAGGCACTACATGAGGCTTTTGAATATACTACCTCATTTAGACTGGCCAACTACCATGCAAAGTAGTATAATTATCTCTATTTTTAAAGATGAGACTGGAGCTCAGAGACACCAAATATTTAACCTATGGTTATACTACTAGTAAATGACAGAGTCAGGATTCAAATCCACATTTGTTCAGTTCCCAAGCGCAAGCTCCTCCCCAAGGGATCAGGACACCTGAGCTGTCCATGACCCTGTACATGAATTTGACTTTACATAAGTAACTTTCCCTCTTTGGGTCTTAGGTCATTTTGAAGGCCCATTCTAGTTATCAAAGTTCTCTGACGTAACCTGAAATATCCAAAATTTGAAACGAAGTTCTAGTATATGTTCTGTTCAAAAATAAATAAGGTAAAACATAATCATGCACAATATCCTCGATGTCTAGATTGCTTTCTTTTCTATTTTCTGCCATGACACTTCTAGCTCGATTTGTCTGAGTGTTGGCATGAAATGAAGACACAATGTATTCACAGTGTCTTTATGTGCATGATGTGCAAGCTTCAGTGAGACATCTACCATGTGTAGAGATCTGGAAGCAACTGCAGCTTAAACAGGCTTCATCATAAATGCAGGCAGGAATTAGCTCGGGCTGGCAGAAGAGGACTCTCAAGTAACTCTGTGCACTAAGACCCACAACTGTCCCCTCTGTCTTTAAGGCTACAGATCTTAGAGGACTAATCGTGTAGAGAAAATAGCCCATCTCTCCAAGGCACTGTGCTGTTATGAAAATGTCCTAGACTTAGCCATGCACGAAGTACCCCAAGGATTTTGTTAAGATGGTTTCACCTTCAAGGGAGCCTCAGTTTCTTCATTCACAAAATTTAAAATTAACCACTCGCTTGCATTTTTTTATGGGATGGGATGTGTGTGTGTCCAAATAATTAGTGCAGGGCCTTGCAGGTTCAAACACTCTGAAGTACTGAGAGCTGACATTCTTCTTTCTCCAGCCAAAATTTTGCCTGACATTTTCATTCCCCTTGATTCCCTCACCTCAAAAACAGAGATGTGGTTTTCATTGTTGTCTTTTGCTTTATTTTTATGAACTTTTTTAGCAGTCTCATGGTAGGGAAAGCATGGGTTTTAGTGTCTTTGATTTCAAACCAGGTAAACCACTGGCTGGCTTCTTGTTGCCTTGAGTATGTTTGTTAATCATTCTCTTCTTCAGTTTCCCAATCTGTAAAATGGGGATAATAATACCTTGCAAGCAGTGATACTTGAATTCACAATGACATATTGAAAGAGCCTAACACAGTGCCTGGTCCACAGTGGCTGTTCAATAAATTGTAGAGGCTGCTGTAATGTAACCTTTTTTAAATGGCCAGTGACAAACCCAGGGAAAAGAAAGGCTACTCCACCCCCATCCCTGTCCCTGCTCTCACCTGCCAATCCCAACCCACATGGCCAGTCCAGCTTTGTCACTGACTTGCTGTGTGAGCCACTCAGTGCTAAAGAAACATAAAAATATGCTGGCTTGGTCGGTCTGCTTCTCCCGTGGGCTACTACTTCAGCACGTCTGCTGCCACCCAGCAACTGCCCAGGGGAACTGCACGCATTTCATACATGTAGAATTGAAAGACAGTTCTTTGAAAAGTTCTAAGAAGCAAGGAGGGGAAACCTATTTTGAAAATCCCTTCTCCAGCAATAACAATTGAAAAACACAGGAGTTAACATCCATGTTAAGATGGGGTCAAATTTCAAACTCCTGACAGGTATAATTTCTATAGAACCACTGGAGCTTCCTCTTTCCTGGGCATATTTTTTTTTTTAAGAGTGCCCAAATAAGAATTTAGAAATACAGAATTTTAGTTCTGAAGGACACCTGGAAGCTCAGAGCTTGTGCTGCCATTGCTCTACAGATGTTTAACAACAACAACAACAACATCAACAACAACAACAAACAGTTGGGAGAAGAGACTGTCAAGAGCCAGCGTCAGGAAGCTCATTTATAGAAAGTCAAAACTCTAATTCCACATCTCCTACCTAATGCTGATGCTCCACTCCTACATGCTTCTACAGAGTAGATTCCCTGTTTTCTGATGACGCAAAGAGAACAACACTAAAGATGCAGGAACTCACAGGTTTAGTCAATGAACAACCTCCTCGGTCAATTACCCTTCTGTAGGTTCTCCTCTCAGCCTTGTCATTGGGGTCCCAAGAAAATTCCCTAAGACCACAGTTTGTATCTATCCAACAAGGGAGACTGAACCAGACACTCTAAAATCCCTTTAAGCTCCAAAAGCCTGTGTTTCTCGACGCTCACTCTCATTTACTGAATTATCATAATGGCACCTTGAAAGAATTTAAACACATCAAAATTAATAGGCTTTTTTTTTCCTGCAGTAAATTAAAAGAAACAAATCCTGAATTCTGACTCTCTGCCAAGCGTCCCCAAGTTTCTATGTCATTTCTCCAGATGGGTTCTCACCGAGACACACCCTATGTAGCCCTGGGGCTCAGGTCAATTTGCTGAATGCACCTGCCTCTTCTCATTTGTATGTAAGCTGGTATACATGCATAAGAGCTCCCTTTTCTTAGGCGATCCATTAGTCAGTGAACATTAATGCCACCCCAAGGAAAAGGGGTCTGAAGGGTTAAAAACAAAAACAAGGAGCCTTGGGGCACCTGGGTGGCTCAGCTGGTTAAGCGACTGCCTTTTGCTCAGGTCAAGATCCTATTCCATCCCGGAGTCCCAGAATCAAGCAGGAAGCCTGCTTCTCCCTCTCTCATTCTCTCTGCTTGTGTTCCCTCTCTAACTGTGTTTCTCTCTGTCATATAAATAAATAAAATCTTAAAAAAAAAAAAAAAAAAAAAACCACCAAAAACCCAAAAACAAAAATCAGGGAGCCTGGGTGGTTCAGCTCAGGTCATGATCCTGGAGTCCTAGGGTCGAGTCCCACATTGGGCTCCCTGTTCAGCAGGGAGTCTACTTCTCCCTCCGACATCCCCCCCCCTCTCGTGCCCTCTCTCTCACACATAAATAAAATCTTTAAAAACAAACAAAAACAAAAACAAAATAATATATGGCTGGTGATGAAGATATGATTCAGCAAATCATGGGGGAGAGTCACACGTTCTTATGGCAAATGTGTTTAGGATGGATCTTGAGAGAAGGACCAGAAACACTGAACTTTACATCAGAAAGCTAGATTAACAGGCTTTTTATTTGCGTCTTTGCCTTATGCCCTGCTTTTGCTGTGTGTTTTTATTCGTGTTTTGTTCTGTGTTCTTTTCTTTGGGAAAAACAAACAAACAACTGAAGATGTTAACTGGGGTATTTCTAAAGATAGATGATCCAAATACCAGTTCTAAGACTTAATTGCTGATTCTTCAGAGTCTCATTTGGTGAAAATGGAAGGAAAATACATAATATAAGAGCATTTTTCTCACAGAAAAAATAGAAAAGCTTAATTGATGGGGCCTGAAAAGCTAACGTCTAAATACAGATTACAAGTAATAAGAACAAAGCCAAGAGTGCCTTATGTGTGAAAGATCCAAATTCTCTAGCTTCCCAAACTCTGTGCTCCAGATTCCAGCAAGGATCAGGCTCTCTTTTGGAGAAACAATTTGCCTTTTTATTTTATTTTTTATTAACATATAATGTATTGCAAATTGTCTCTTTAAAGCCGAATCCCTGGCTTGGATTCCAAATGTGCTTCAGAATTCTGCCATTGTGTCACTAAAGACCACAAGCCCTTCTCTGGAGAAACAAAGTGCCTCTAACAGTGATAGGTTTTCTTGTTTATTCAGAGCAACAGACTTTTATAGAACCTCAAACTGGATGCCCTCTCACTAAGTACCTAGTGAGTAAGTACATGCCCAGTAAGTTTTGGGGTGGTTTACAGGCATTTCCCAGCAGGGATGGGATCCTGCCCTCTGCAGGAATTCCTAGGCAACTACTTCCCAAGGAGTTATTTCTCATTTAAATATAACCTCTTGGCAACCAAATATTTACCTAGAAGATTTTGGGAGTGGCCCTGTCCAATCAGGCACCTGGGTTCAGCCAATTACTCAAAAATAACAGGATTGTGGCATTTAAGGAACGCCTTCTCCAAGGGCTTTGCCAAGAAATAGCTCAGCCAACCCCCACCATCCATCCATCCTTGTCAACAGGCCTCCCTGGGCATTATGAGTGAGTGGACAGCACCGCACCCAAGATCCAATTCAGGGAATTCTTGGCACAGACTGCCAAAGGCAAAGTTGTGAGCATGCGTGACAAAATTCTTGCCTGCTGCCCAGTTCATCATAGTATGCCATGTAACGTGATCCTTACTAAGGATGGTAGCTCCATAAACTTCAATGCAATGTTTTCAGACTTTATTTCCATCCATGCAAATCTCAAATAACTTGGCTCCTATGGAATCTGGGGCCATTGATCAGTGTTGCCCACAAGAGGATGATACTCAATCACATATAACTTCTTCTTTCCACACCTAGGTTAAGTATCCAATATCTCTCATCAAGACTGACTCAAGGATCTGATAAAACTTTTCTCAGGGTTCTAACCCATGCCACACACCACCACCTGTGCTAATAATTTATGCACCACCCATTGAATACAGAGCACTGTGCCTGCCCCATAGGAGTATTGTGTTACCAGCTGTGGAGACAAGAAGATGCATAAACCCTCTCTACTCTATAGCCTTTATGACTCCTTTTGGCCAATCAAAATATATAAAACCTCCTTACCCTGCCATTTAACACTGTCTATAAACAGGTTTTCCTTCCTCCTTTTTTTTCCCTCCCTCCCTCCACCCTTCTTGATCTCCAGTGGCCTAGGAGACTAGTCATGGTTCCTGAAACCACTTTCTACACTTTGTATCATGTCTTTTGATAACACTCTTAGCCCAGCCCATGAGACACTTACAGTTTTTGACCAAAATTCATTAGTCTGTTGGCTCTTCAGCAATAATTTCCACTCTTAGAAGAATATAGTCACCTAATCTGTGCTCTCATGGTACATTGCCTCTATTTAGGATTTGTCATGTCTGTGTGTGTTCTGAGGATTAGTTTTCTGTATATATACTCTCCCAGTCCCAAATTAGATCTCAGGTTTTTGAGAGTAAGGCCAGTGTGTAATTCATCTTCTTTCCCCTAAAGAAACTACTATACCATATTTCTCCATCTGGTCCTTCTCTCAAGATCCATTAAACCGATCACAACTAAACCTTTTTTTTCTTGGATTGGATGTAACAATATCTAATTTACCATGAAAGAAAACAAAAAACACACAGGGAAAATGCACAATGATGGTAACTAATTAAACAGCTGAAACATTTTTAACTAAAAACGAAATCATGGAATAGTAATACCAAGGTAATATTAATATTAATCAAGGTAATATTAATTACCTATCATTCTTAATTATAAGTCAGGTTTTGCATCAGAACCAGCTTCCTCTACCTCCTGCCCCTTCATCAAATGGAACAAAATATAACACTGGGTGTCTTAGGTGGGCATGCCCTGGATTTCAGGTCGCTTCTCTCTGCATACCTGGAGAGTCATCCTTTCCATTTACACACCTTCTGCTTGGTCTGATTTGGGGGTTACCATCTTATTCCTAGGAGCATTTTTAACATGCACTTTCCCTACTCACAGAAACAGATTTTTTATCTCCTGTTAATACAGCTTAAACTCATCAAGTTGCTATTCCCTCCAGAAAATAGGCCCCAGCTCTCTGTTAGCTTGCCACAGAGGGACAGGCTTAGAGCTGAGTGAACGATTAACACTCCTTTCCTGCTCAACTTACAGCACAGCCCTGTAACCACAGCTGTAACCTATAAGCCACTTGGTGACTCAGTAGCTTCTTGGGGAATAGTTATCTATGAGCATGTTGTAATACCTTGAAGGACACATGTAGCGTGTCATCTTCCTAATAAAAGCAGAGTGCAGCGGAAAGTGAGAGGGAACGAATATGCTTGGAGCACACCTATAGCAGTCACCAGCCCAGCACATCTCAAGTGTTCTTACTTAATCTTCACACCTCCATGAGGTGGGTGTTATTAGCCCCATTTCAGAGATAAGAACACTAGCCTGTGAGAGAAGTTATGGATCCAAGCCAGTAAGTGACAGATCTGGGATTGGAACCATGGCCTGTGGAATCCTGAACCAGATGAGCATTCTACCACATGAAACTGACATCTCTGTCATCAGCAGCCTTCAGGAGTTGGCAGAATCCTTTCTCTTGTCCTGTGCTCCAACAGGAGGCAGTTTGATTGTATATAACAACAACAACAACAACAAAAATCCCAGCTAATGATGAAATGCACATTCTCTCTTGGTAAAAGAAGATGAGAGGTGGGCAGTGTAGGGGAGGAAGGGAGGTTCCTCGGAGTCGTTCAGAAGCTAGGCTCTGTTCAGCTGCCCCTTCTGCCACCCTTAGGTTTGATCCTTGGATCCACTGTCCAGGATCGGGGCTGGAGCATTACATCCATGTTATAGATAGAAAGAGGGGGAAATGGAAAAGGACAGAGAAGAGTGTTTCCTCCCCTTTTGAGGAGTCTTCCCAGAAGGCTCTCCAATTTCTTCGGCTTACATTTCATTGCCCAGAACTTGGTCAGATGGACATACTTAACTTCCAGAGAGTCTGAGAAATGTAATGCTTCAGTTAGGGCTATGCTGCCCCCAATAACTTGGGGATTCTGTCAGATGGGAAGAGAGGAGAACTTTACTGAGAACTGACATAATGGCATTTGTCTTTTGCAGACATTTCTCCTACTCTGAAGGCTAATTTAAGGTTTTAAAGACAGAATGCTCCAGATTCTAATGTATGAAGGAAAGAAAAGGTAGAAAAAGAAAATTGGGTCATTTTTATTCGTGCTTAGAAACACTCTACAGAGAAGGTAAAATTTGTTGCTTTTTGCCTTAGTGGGAGAATCAGATGAACCAACCATGTCAGGCCTATCAGTGCAATGCCCTCTTCAGAAGAGAGGACACCTTTGGCTTCCAGGGCCTCTACTCATACTGAGAGCCATACTAAAGATTTTGTGACCTTAAACAGTGTAAAGATTATGATCTTCTCTACTCCTGTGTAAGTCACAGCACAATCAACACAGATTCAAAAAGTAGAATATGTTCATGAATACTGAAATCGAAGTAGTTTCTTTCAAGCTTTGCAGATTTACAATTGTGAGTACACCAGGATTAAGCTTCTATCACCATCTGGTGACCATGCCTGGTTGCTGCCATACGGCCAGGGCTTATCTGCCTATTGTGTAATCCAATGCTGTTTATGATTTTTTTTGGATTTCAGTTGTTCCCAGGTCTTCTTATCCTGAGTCCTGTGGAGTACAGAACTAACCTCTGTAAATAAGGATTAATCTGGGGAGAAAAGTACTGTTCCACATTATCTTATTTACTTAGGGAGTATCTGGGAAAGAAGAGGGTGAGAAGCCAGGCAGTCACTTCTCAGGAAAGACAACAGACTAGACCCTGGCCCAATCACCTCTTACTTCACTTGCGTCTAGTGGGGGACACTCTGCTCTGTGGGTTTTCTTAATCCCCTCCATTGGATAGATAATCTAGTATTCACACATATTTAAATGAAGAATAACTTAACCTGGTTCATGCTTGACTGGGTGTTTTTAATAAAGAGAGAAGTGAAGGATGACAAAATGAAATATGAACTATAAGAGTGGGACCAGGGACTCTGGACTAAGAAAAGCAGGGACTGAGAGAGAGGAGGGAAGAGAAAAATGCATCTGGAGAAGCTGGAAAAAAGTGGACCAAATACCAACACGGAACTATTTTCTCTTCACCTACGCCATCCTTCCAATGGGTCAGCAAAGTAAATGCACAGATGTTCAGCTTCTGCCACTAACTTTCAACCTTCCCAAAGCAAAAAACTTTAATTTGTCAGAGCAATTTTTGACTGCTGATAAAGAAGTTCTTAATTTCTCATTTCATGGAAGCAAAACTGGAAAGAATGTTACAAAAACTTGGTTAATCACTGGCCCAAGAGATGGCAGAGCCCCTAAAGATCATCTAATTTAACCCCTTTCATGTTAAATGTGGGTAAATTAAGGCCCTGGGAGGGGAACCAGGTATCTTTCAAGGATACACGGCAAACATAGGGATGGACAAATCAGATTTTTCTTTTTCCTCAGAAGCAGAGATGTCATACTGCATTTCTAAGCAGTGACAATCCTTTAAGTACGGGATTTATAAGAGCCATGCTCTGCCTTTTTGGGGTGAATGAGCTAAAAAGAGTGTACGCCCAACCCCAACCTGCCTTTCCATGCTACACCCATGGCAATCACCTCCCAGTACTCTGCTGCTTCCATTTCTGAACCTCAAATCCTTCCCAAGAACTCAAGCAAACTTCATAGTTTTCTTGGTTCAGAGTAAAATGGTCTTCACAGGTCTCTTGGTTTGGAGTAAAATGCTATAGCATCAAAATGCACATCTGTTTTTAATCCCCCAAATCTGTTTCCATCATCACCGATAAAGCCTTATGTTTATATAACACCTTCCTCCAAGAAGCCCAGGGTGATTTATGAACATTATCTCATTACATAATAAGTAATTATCCTACGAGATAAGTGGGCAATTTTATTCATTTTGTACACTGAATCAGACCCATTTCCCAGCAGACCGAGACAGCCCTGCAGTTCAGAGCGAGGGCTTTCAAACTCGTTTTAACTGTGAGCCCCCTCACTCTCTAGTGAATGCCAGCGCAAATGACAGATAAAAGCAGAATTACACTAACTCCTCCAAAATAACAGAGCTCATCCACATCAAAACACAAAACTCATCTCCATGTTGGCGTTCCTCCATTCCTAGCTAGCAGGGCATGCTGACCTGTTAAGAGTTCTTCAGAGGTACCAGGTTCTCTCCTCCTTCACACATATTCTTCGCTGTGCCTGGAACACTCTCTCCATAACCCCCTTTACTTTGTCAACTCCGATCCATTCTTCCAAACCCAGATCCAGAATCCCTTCCTCAGAGAAGCCTTCACAGCTCTTCTCCCTCCAATTTTAGGTCCAAATCCTGCAATAAATGCTCTGGTATCCTTCAGATGATAGGCTACCTACCTCTTGACCTCCAAAAATGTCTACTTCCTGGTCTGCATGTCCCTGAGTGACAGCCTCCCGTGGAGTGTAAGCTGGACTCACCAACTTGCCTCCCATGAGCAGAATGTGGTAGAGATAATCACCTAATGGTAATAGATGTGCCCTCCAAGATGAGGTTACTTAAAGATGGTGGCTTCCATCTTGCTCAACCTCTCCTGCTCTCTCTTGCTTTCTCCTTTGCTCCCTCTGAGGGAAGCCAGCCAGACATTCCCTAATGTCAGTGGCCTTAGGGAAATGCTCCCATGGCAGGAACTGACATCTCTGGCCAACCACCAGCTAGGACCTGAGCCTGCTGACATGAGTGAGCTTTAGAATCATCCTCCCCCATTGAGCCTTGAGATGCCACGATCCAAGTGATGTTGATTGAAGCATTGGAGAGATCCTGAATTGAACCGGAGGATCCAGCTAAGCCACACCCATATCCCTGTCCCAGGAATAATAAATTTTACACTACTAAGGTCCAAGGTAATCATCACATGGCAATAGATAATTCACATACCCTGTATATCTGTCTTTCAGAGCATCTCCCTGTTGTAATTTTAATCTTATTGTTATGATTATTTGATTAGTCTGATGGGGCAGAAACTCTCTTTATCATAATGGTGTCACAGTACACAGCGCAGCAAGCGGCATGGCAAGTGCTCGGTAAATGTCAGTTACGTGAATGCTTTGCCCGAACATCGTCCCATAGCCAGTCAGGCTCCCCAGGATGGAGACCATCTTGCACTTGGAGGCTCATGGTCACCTTCTCTCTCTGCCACCTCAAGAAAACCTAATCTAGTCACCATGTGCCACAGCCGACTTCAACTGAGTCTTCACATACCTATGCCCTCCTTTTGCCACTCACTGGTCTAGGTCAGTTCTCTCCATCAGAGAATCTCCCCCTGAGCCAGACCCTTTCTCCAGTTTCCATCTCTTCCAAACCATCTCTTACATGGTTGCCGTCTTTGTATTCTTGAGCAGAATGTCAATGTTTTCAGGCTCCTCCCCCTCCCCTGAAATTCATCCCTTTACATTCTAATATGACTAAAACCCAAACTCCTCATGTCATTGTTCAAGAGCATTCAGAAGCTTCCCCCATACTTTCCCAACAGCCAGGACCCAGCTCCATGGGAGGCTTGGCATGATCTCATCAGTTGGGCGTCCATCTACTTATGCCTGAACTGCACTACTCCTCCCTATCTCTCTGCCCAAATTCGGTTCATCCTACAAAGATCTGCTGAGATTCCACCTTCTCCATTAGACCTCCCCACACCTTGGAGTAGAAATTCTTTCACCCTCCCCTGTGTCCACGACACTGTTGCCTTTCCACTGAAGCATTAAATAAAGCCTGCTTAAAGCATGAGTGCATATGTGTCTGCCCTCTTGTGAGCCTGTAAACATCTTGGGGACAAGGTCCGTGTCTTGTCATTTTGTCATGCTCAATGTCTGCCACCTGGCCAGGGCTCAGGACACTCACTGAATATAACTGAATTACTACTTGGAAAGATCATACCTTTAGGGGGGCTCCTTCTATTTGCAACATGCAGCTGGGAGAGCAGATAATTAAATCAGTGTTTTCTTGTTTTGTTTTGTTGGGTTTTTTTGTTTATTATATTTTTTAATCTTTATTTTATTTATGTATTTATTTATTTGACAGAGAGAAACACAGCGAGAGAGGGAACACAAGCGAGGAGAGTGAGAGAGGGAGAAGCAGGCTTCCTGCCGAGCAGGGAGCAGGATGTGGGGCTCGATCCTGGGTCTCCGGGATCATGACCTGAGCCGAAGGCAGTCACTTAACCAACTGAGCCACCCAGGCGCCCCAGTTTTGTTTTGTTTTTTAAAGCAAAGACTGCAAACCACCTCTGAAGCCAAGAAAAAGATGCGATTGGAGGGAAATAAATCAGTACCTTTCATCCTCTACTGCGTTTGGAAAAAAAACGAAACGCCAGCTTCCACCAGATCATTTCTTTTTAATTAAAAGTTAGCCAGATTCTTCTGGAGCGCTTAATTTTCTGGTCAGGTCAACAAAAAGCAGCCAATACCTACCCCCCCATCCTCCACCCCACTCCTGGAGTTAGGCAACCCTTGGGGGCGGACTAGACTTCAGCTGTTTGCTCTGTGCTCATAATTAGATTGTCTAGACAGGAGATGTTGCTGGAGCAATAGGAAAATATTTTACAAGGTGCTCCACAGAACCACACTTATAACAGTGATTAGAACACACTGACAGACGCAGAGACAGCAGAATTGGCCTGGGCCATGAGCCGGTTTCACCCAGAGCAGAGCAGAGGCACTTTGAAGCTCTTGTCTGGGAAAAAGAGGCCCAATTAGAACTCTAGGAGCACAAAGCGGCTCACTGGCCTTTGGATCCAAGGGAGCACTGCTGAGCTGATGGAGTCATGTCTGGGATGCCTTCCTGCCGCACCCTGTGTGTGCTGACGCTGAGGCAACAGGGGGTGGCTTCTAGCTCCTGTTTCCACCAGCATCTCTATAGACAGGATGAGTGGTGGTGACTTCCGCAGGAAGTTGCCCAAGCCTTGCTTCTGCAGCACTGCCTATCCCTTCTATGATGCCAAATGCAAATTTTAAACAGGATGGAGAGATCAATATGTGATGCCTACTCTTGCAGGAAGACATTTCTTGGCATGACCTTCCTGCTCAGCTTTTGTTGGCATATCTGTGTAACAGCAACAATATTTTCCAGCACAAACCTCTTTAGAGACTTTTTTCACAGGACTAATTGATTAGGTAAAGTCATCTGGTCCTCTAAGATGAATGACATTTTGAAAACTCACTGTACCAATAAAGTACCATAAAGGCATAGAATTTCAATATCGAAAACACACACAAACCAAAACAAAACAAAAACCCAAAACCAAAAAAAAAAAAAAAAAGAAAGAAAACCCCTTATAGATTTTTTCAGTGAGGAAAATGAGACTCAGTAAAGGGAGATTATCAGGAGAGCCATCAGGACCCAGGTCTCTGAATCCTAAACTAGTATCTTTCCACCAAACCTACTAGAGAAGCAATAGGTTTGCTTCTACGGCACCACGTACCAGAGTGCTCGCTGTTACCAGATATTTTTCTGAGCATTTGAAATGTATTATCTCATTTAATTCTCAACACATAATGATGAGATAGATACTATTACTCTCTTCAGTTTACAAACAGGGAGACTGAGGCACAAGCAGTTATGGGACTTGCCCTATATGTCACTCATTAACAGATCTAAGATCAGTTCCCTGGGCAGCCTGACTTCAGAGCCTGCTCCCTAAGTTCTAGTGTACTCTACCTCCCCCATTACAGAGTTCAGACAGGAACGGAGGCAAAGAAATGGGGCCCATTTATCCTCAAAAATGACAATGCATTTGAGGACCAGTAGGAATCAGGTATTCGAGAGAGGATTTGAAATCAGAGTACCTCAAATTTCCAGGCCCACCACCGTCTATTTACATGATTGCATACAAGTCACTTGACCATTTGAGGTCACAGGTTCCTCCATCATTAGCTCTTGTGGGCATACTTCTTTTAAAAAAATGGGAGAGTTAACAAGTTAAATATGGATTTCTGGAATCCTGTAAGTGACAACCTACTTTATTTTAGCAGCTTTCAATTTACAAAACACTTTCACATTCATCATTTAAATTGACAATAACCTCTGAGTTAGGCCTGGTAAGGATTCTTATTATTGACATTTTATAGATTAGAAATTAAAAGCCCAGGAATTAAAGTGCATTTTCCAAATTTGAGCAGTAAGAAAATCGGTGTGGTGAAGATTTGTCATAGCTTTAACCTATCGTTAGTATCACAGAAACCTAGTCATCTCTCTCCTCCACTTTTTATTTATTTTTTTTAAGATTTATTTTTTTATCTGAGAGACAGAAAGAGGTAAGGGGTAGGAGCAGAGAGAGGGAGAGAGAAACTTTTCAAGCAGACTCCCAGTTGTGCACAGAGCCCGACAAGGAGCTTGATCTCGCGACCCTGAGTTTATGACCTGAGCCGAAATCAAGAGTCAGACTAAGTGTCTTGCCAACCAGGTGCTCCCTCCTCTACTTTTCTGAAAGGTTACAGACATAACAGGATCATGAAAATGGTTTTGTTTTGTTTGTTTTTTAAAAGATTTTATTTATTTATTTGACAGAGAGAAACACAGCAAGAGAGGGAACAGAAGCAAGGGAAGTGAGAGAGGGAGAAGCAGGCTTCCGGCTGAGCAGGGAGCCTGATGAGGGCGGGGCTCTATCCCAGGACTCCGGGATCATGACCTGAACCGAAGGCAGATGCTTAATGACTGAGCCATCCAGGCACCCCTGAAAATGGGTTTTTAATTAAAATCTGAAAATAAATCCAATTACAATAGAAATAAGGTGTAGGGTGCCCATCTGAGATAAGAAACAGTAACAAATGCTATGTAGTAGCAACTAGGTGCCCTAGAGAATAAAGCAGGCCTTGTACCCCTTCCTGCTTTTGTCTCTGGTTAATGTTCTGGTCCAAAGAGAACTGGACTTCATCTCACAAATACCTGACCTGCAGCCTCTAGTCTTCTCTTGCCATTGCTCTCTCCTCCACATAAAGCCAAAAGGCAAGCAGTGGATAAAACAAAACAACTTTGGTAAACAACCAGTATGTGGCATTCGCTGGTACATGTTGCGCTAAGTTCCAATTGTCCTCTTTGTGGCTTCTTAAGAGAAGCAGAGCTACGGTAACAGGGAAGATTGCCTTTACCCAGAGGGGTACAGAAGAGGAAAGGAAAGAGACAGGATGAAAAACACAGAGGCAAGATCATAGAAAGAGGAGGGGGAAGGAAGGGAAGGGACTGGACTGGAAGGGAAGAAGGAAAGAAAGAGGGAGAGAAAGAAGCAAATAAAACATTATTTATCCATAGTAACACTACACAGGGAGTTGGAAAACTGATTTTGAAACCCAGCTCTGATACTAAACAGGGATGGTGCCCCAATCCCAGAACATCTTTTGTCTTGCCTCATCTCTAAACTGTATTCACTCAGCCCTATTTACTCCTGGGGGTTGAAGGGCAAATAGCACAGGGGAGGTAAAAGCCTTTGGTAAGTGAGGTCAGCATTACCACCTACAGCCAGAGGAGACTAATGTTAAACCACTGCATTTTCTTATGACAAGGGAATTTTCTCTGACTCTGTCCAAGCTTTCCTCTGGAATCAGCTTATGATTATTCAGCAGCTGATTTTCCCTTGACCTCTGACCTTAAAATGGTGACTTAATGCCCAACCAAGGAGGGCCAACTGACTTGGAAACAAAGACAACAATCAAATCAACCTACTTAGTTCCATGTTAACAAAGGCTTTTATCTGGGAGAAAAATCAGAACTTGTTAACAGCTGATTATCTATGAGGTATATTACAAAATGCTTTCAAGCTATCTCATTAGAGACTTACAATGCAACTATTAATGAAGCAGAATGATGATCAATGTCAACTTTTGAGAGATGAGGAACCAAAGTTAAATTAAAAGCTATAAAATCATGGCTGAAACCCAGGACTCCACTCCTAGTCCAAAAATATACTATGGAGGTTTGCTAGAAATCTGAGCAGAACTTAGAACACCATAACTTCCTCACATTGTGTTCCTACTACCTAGAGCCTAGGAAAGCCCTTTATATTTACCAACATGCCAGCTTCTGGCATGGGTTTTCTCTCCCTAAACCCAGAATGCAAATCTGGAGAAAGCCACACAAGTTAATTAGGAGGGCTGGAATTACATCAACACTCTGTAGTAATAATTGGGTGCCTCATGGGAAATAAAATGAAATGTTCCATAAAAAATGAAATTTGTCTGGTAAAACTAACGAAAGAAGGGTGGGACGCCTGGGTGGCTCAGTTGGTTAAGCAACTGCTTTCGGCTCAGGTCATGATCCTGGAGACCTGGGATCGAGCCCCACATCAGTCTTCCTGCTTCGGCAGGAAGCCTGCTTCTCCTTCTCTCAGTCCCTCTGCTTGTGTTCCCTCTCTCTCTGTGTTTCTCTCTGTCAAATAAATAAATAAAATCTTAAAAAAAAAAAAAAAAACTAACGAAAGAAGGGAGATGAAAGATGAGAGAATGTGGGAATAATATGAATATGCAGATTTTGGGTTTTTTTTTAAGATTTTATTTATTTATTTGACAGAGAGAAACACAGCTAGAGAGGGAACACAAGCAGGGGGAGTGAGAAAGGGAGAAACAGACTTCCTGCCCAGCAGGGAGCCTGATGCAGTCAATTCCAGGACTCCAGGATCATGATGTAAGTGGAAGAAGGCAAACGCTTAACTACTGAGCCACCCAGGCACCCCAAATATGCAGATTTCTTATCTTTCAAAATGGAGGTTCAATGTAAGCTATTTAAGAGGACACATCAAGTGGAAACATATTATTTAAATAACCACTGAAGTAACTATAAATGATCAGTATTGGCATGTCTTTAAAAAAATGAATGACAGAGGCGGCGCCTGGGTGGCTCAGTTGGTTGAGCGACTGCCTTCAGCTCAGGTCATGATCCCGGAGACCCGGGATCGAGCCCCACATCGGGCTCCCTGCTCGGCGGGAAGCCTGCTTCTCCCTCTCTCACTCCCCCTGCTTGTGTTCCCTCTCTCGCTGTGTTTCTCGCTGTCAAATAAATAAAATCTTTAAAAAAAAAAAAAATGAATGACAGAGAAGTATAAAAAGAAGATGAAAGAAATGAGTTCTTATTTGTTAATGTAAAGGGGTTTATATTAGGAAGTCACTACGTATTAGTCAAAAAGACCAGGATAAAAATAATTTTTATATGTGATTACACTTCTAGTGTAATAGAAGTTACACTTCTAGTCATCCATAGAAAAAGACAGACTATAAACCTTCTTGTTAAAAGAAAAGTACACTCAGGGCACCTAGGTGGCTCATACAGTTGAGCATCCAACTCTGTGTTTCACTTCAGGTCATGATCTCAGGGTCAGAAGACTGAGCCCTGGGACAGGCACTGTGCTCAGCAGGGAGTCTGCTTGGGATTCTTTCCCTCTCCATCTCTCTCACCCTCCCTGCCACCCCTCTTGCCCCCCAACTAAGGTACAGGGGCTCTCTCTCTCTAAAATAAGTAAATAAAATCTTTTTTTAAAAAAAGAAGAAGAAGAAAAATACACTCAATAGAAAGCAAGTTAAATCTAGAAAATATGGTAATATATTTTAAATAATATAATCATACAAAAATCAAGAAGGCAGAATAAAGATTATCACTATCATAACATTATATGTAAGTAGGCTCATCTTACTTACTTTCAATAGAAAGCAAGGGAAATCTAGAAAATATGGTAATATATCTTAAATAATATAATACAAAAATCAAGAGGGCAGGATAAAGATTATCACTGTCATATCATTATATGTAAGCAGGCTCATCTTACTTAAAGGAAAGATCCCCAGGTTGGATCATAAAGTAAAATTCAATCATATGTTACATATATGAACATATGAAAAACAAAGCGACTTGGGTTTATAGTAAGAACAAGGCAACTATATATGAAGAAAATGCAAAGAAAAACAACATAAGGTTTATAATATTCACCAGACAAGAACAAGAACAAGAAAGATACTAAAGAAGATAAACTTTATAAGGAAAAGATTATAATCTAAAATAAATATCAAATTCTGTAAGTGTTCCTTCATTAAACAAGACAATATCAATATTCATAATGTAGAATATTGAATAGAAAAAAAAAAGAAAAAAAAGCTACGGTAACAGGGAAGATTGCCTTTTCTGTCACAAAAGAAAAAAAAAACATAGTAATTAAGGAAAATGTAGTTCTCCTTTGTCAGTCTATTACAGATCAAGTAGCCAAAAATAATAAAAATTGACTAATTAATAAATAGGCAAAGACAGAGAAGACATATATAATATAATGATAGTGGACTGAAGAACCACTTATCAGGTTCTTTACACAGAAACAGAGACTGCACATTCATATATTTATGAAATGTGGATAAAAATTAACTATTTAAATGTAAAAATATTCAGTAAATCCAAAAACACAGAAATAGAGAGGACAGTCTCTGAAAACAATGTATAAAACTAGAAATTAATAATATATCCCAAAGGAGTAAAAAACTTCCCAACTTAAAAACAAAGTTACCTTAGTCATATCCTTAAATCAGCAATAAACCAAAATAAAAGGGTATATGAAATATAATAAAACACTAGAGCTGGAAAAGCATAATTAAAGAAAATTAAAAAAAACAAAAAAAGAAAATTTAACATTCATAAAACATATGTATCTAATACAAAACAACTCTAAATAAACTTTGAGTGAAAAAGTTACAAAATGCACAACAGAATATATACAAATAGAGCAACAGGAAATATGAATAAATATAAAAAATAGTAAGTAGGAAAATGAGCACGTAAACTCAAAAGGTGGTACTTTGAAATCAATTATTAGCAACTCAAATCCCCACATAAAGAAAAAATTATCACATATAAAAAAATCTTTTTATTATTTGTTTAATCATCTGTTTTCTTATTTCTCTCAGTTCCGTGAAAATTTAGAAACTTGAATAAAATGGACTGATTTTCTAGTAAAAACTAAATTAAAGAAACTAGCTATAAAGAGAAAGAATGTCTAAACACACCAATATGATAGAGAAAATTGAGAAAATTGTAGGGCTACTTCTTAAAAAGCACCAGGTCCAACCATGTTCATAGGGGAAATATACCAATCATCTAAGCAAAAGAAAAAGCCATTTCTTTTTTTTTTTTTTTTTTTTTTTTTTTTTTTTTTTTTTTTAAAGATTTTATTTATTTGACAGAGAGAAACACAGCCAGAGAGGGAACACAAGCAGGGGGAGTGAGAGAGGGAGAAGCAGGCTTCCCGCCGAGCAAGGAGCCTGATGTGGGACTCGATCCCAGGTCTCCAGGATCATGACCTGAGCCGAAGGCAGTTGCTTAACCAACTGAGCC
>PITA01019911.1:0-36276 GCA_004023965.1 Spilogale gracilis | reverse complement strand
AATAGAAATTCTCTTAGGTCAAAAGGGGAATCAGTTTTGTGACTGAGCATGTGAAAATTACCTTCTAAACACTGGACATCATAACTCCAAAACCCATCCATTGCCCTTTTACCTTTCTGCTCATTAAATTATGTATGTATTCTTGGCATTCAGAGACTCCACACAGTGTTATCGCTCTGTTTTACATACACTTTTAGCACAGTGCATTTGAGGACCTTTCTACTGTGATTCCTCAGGACATTTCAGAAAGAATTATGAAAGATGGTATATCTGCTTGCAGGGTATTTATATTTGCTGACAATAAGAATTGGTCTACTTCAATTTCTAAGGAGCTAGAAAATCTCAAACGAAATGTAAAATCAATAGCTTGTGCATTTTTTATTGAACATACTGGCTAAGCCAAGTATTAGAGCTGGAAAGTTGGAGATCAAAATAGACCCAGAATATAGTGATTTCTCTTTTGGTGTCAGATATTCTCTCTTAAGTGGAAGTGACATGTTCCAGCCAAGTGTTTTCTCAAATGAACTTATGTTAAGTGAATCTTCCTTTCCAATGGTCTTCCAATAGGAAATTAAAATTTTATTCTACTGGTTATGAAACCAACTCTTAGTGAGTCTCGGATATATTAAAATTGTCCTGAGGAATGCAGATGTTTGAAAGTTGCATTTGGATGCACAATGACTAGGTTTTGATAAATAGTCAGTGTTTGGGTTGTACATATATAGCATATGCATTTCTAGGCATTAAAGAGAGGTAATCTGAATTTTAATATCTTCCTTTGTAATAATATTTGCCCTCAAGTTTATAATTGTACAGACTGTGCAAGATAATAGTAATGTGCTAATTTCAGAATAAATCAGGTAAAGAAAAATACTAAGGTTAAAAATAAAGTATAATAAGGTGCTAGTGTTTCTGATAATGTGGGAATCTATCTCATTGACTGCTCCGTTCCCTCCCTGATGGCTTGCTAATCCACTTCCAGTGTTAATGTTGTTAGGTTATTGTGGTGAATGGGGTCCCTATGTGCTGCACAAGTAACAGTCTCAAAATGTCAGTTGTTGGAAGCTCTTTCTCAGCCCCGTGTCACCTTAACCATGTTCATGTTACAACACTCACAGTTCTTTCAGCACCCTTCCTATCACTTGAACCTGTTGGCCTCTTTTAAGATATCTCCTGAGATCAGCAACAAATTTTAGTTGACTTGGAAGGGAGACAGTTGAAGTATTAAAATGAAATACTAAAATACTCCCTCATTGCTGAGCAAGAGATGTTTAAGAAAATGTGTGCTAGGACTAGTATTTGCCTGACAATTGCTAACAATTAGCGTATTAGTGTTTAGTGCCTGTGTTGCCTGCTCCTCTCCCAAAGTAAAGACTTGTTAAGTGACTTACAGTGGTATCATCATTAGGACATCTCAGCAAAATGGTGTTTTTTTGAGCTTGACAGAAGATAATCATGATGCCAAGCTTAGCCCAGTATTGAGTATTTGCGAGCTTCAATAGGTCTGGTATGAAATCACATATGCATTTATTAGTTAATGCTGCTTTCAGGGAAATTAATAAATAAAGTTATATATTAGCCAGTTGTTAGGATAGTATCTTAAGTATTGCAAATGACGTCACAGTCTTCAGCTGGGCATATGCCTTTGAATAATTTACTAACATTTAGTAGTGATACTTTTAAAGGTAGAATTGGAGACTCTTTAATGTCCTGAAGTTTGGAATATAATTTTTTGAATCCTCATTGACCAAAGTATATGTGTATAAAATATATGTTTGCAATTACTGCAATATTTCTCAGTGTAAATCATGGGCACAAGAGAAAATGTCAAAAAACACTAATGTGTGTATAATGGCAAAGAGAAGTGCCATGAACCACCCCTTCAAAGCAACCACTTTCACTTTTTTATCTCTTGATTCTTACATTTCTTCCACATTTCTGAGTAACATGTGTGATTGCTGTTTGTATTTTTCATTCGTGTATATTCTCTATTGACTTTTATGGTAAATGAAGGTACACCTTTCATCCAATTTTATCAGTGTAATTCAGTTTCAGTATTGATTAATATTCAGCATTTATGTTTGTTAACACTTTGTAATATTCTCCACAATTGAGCCATATGGGGTAATGTAATTGCATCTTTTTTATACTTCCTTCATGTCAGTATTAAATTTACATGGTTTTTGGAAGCCGAGTTTCCATGTTTTTTTTTTCCATTTTCATGATTTTTTGGCTCCAATCAATTAAATCTTAATATTATTGAGTATGCCAGAACTGTAAGAGGCCTTTTCACACTGCGTTTGGAAGCATCCAAACATATGACCTAACTTAGCATTGTGTGTTTTCTCACAAGGCCTCTTTCTATAATCTCTTATGACTGAAGCTGAGATGACATCACAACTTTTGTAATGACTTTCCCTCCCTTCTCTTCTCTCCTGCTTAAGCCCCTAGTTTTTTATTGCCTACTCTCCTGTTTTCTTAGATTACACCCTTATTTTGTGGAGCTTTTCTGTGGTTGACATAATTCTGCAGTGACCCTCAAGATTCCTGGTTCCTTGTCTTCATCTTTCATCTTGTTTCAGTTATTCAATCAAATCTGAATATAGGTACTGCTATGAAGGGATTTTTTTCAAATCTAATCAAGGGTTCATATAAGTTGACCTTAAGATGGGATATTGTGGAAGCAGCCATCAGCCCTGGGACTAGAACATTCCTCTATAGGGAAGCCAGGTGCCAAAGCTATCACTTGGTGCCACATTCTTCTAATTGAGAAAAGTCTGAGTATACAGTGAACTTATTTGTACTGCTTAAGAATATATTTCATAAGGTGAGTGCTTGAGGGGCCCAGTACATTAAGTCGTCGACTCTTGATTTTGCCTTGGGTCATGATCTTGGGGTCATGGTATTGAGTACCACATTGGGCTCTGCACTTAGTGAAGAGTGTGCTTGGGATTCTCTCTCCTTTTCCCTCTGCCCCCTCCTCCCACTCGAGCACATACTCTCTCTCTCTCTCTCAAATAAATAAATAAATCTTAAAAAAAAAGATTGTACTTTATAGGACAACTGGCCAGGTCCACCAATATATATAGGCCCATAGGAAGAGTAGAATGTTCCCCTACAGTGTGGGGATAGTGTGTCTTGTCCATCAGGAGGAACCCACTGGCCATGGGAGGCCAGTGCACACTCCAACACTGACTTTGTTGTTTATCTTCTGTCTGTGAGGAAAGCTTTATTCTTCATTGGTGATTTAGAATCCATAGAAAAGGCAGTAGGCTGAGATCTGTGTCCTTCAACTTTGGTGGTAGCCTTGATGATCTTTGCCACGTTTTCCGTGGTGGAAATCCTCATTTGGGATTAGTGTCTGGGTCTTCCTGTTCAACAGAGGGAGATTATCTGGGTGGGTCAGACCTAATAATAAGAGCTCTTTAAAACTGGAGAATTTTCTTGAGCTGATTGTAGAAGAGTAAGTGAGAGAGAACAAGCATAGGACTCAAGTCATTATTGCTGGCTTGAAAATGGACAGGATCACATGTTCAGCAATGTAGATAGCCTATAAGATGAGCCCCTGGATGACAATGAGCAAGAAAAAGGAGGAGGCATCAGATCTACAACCACAAGGAAACTGATTTTTGCCAACTCAAAGAGTTTGGAAACAATTTCTGCCCCAGAGCTTTTAGATAAGAGGCCAGTCTGGCCTTGATTTCAGCCTGGTGAGATCCCAATCAGAAAACCCAGCAAACCCCAGCCTACCCCAGCTCAGATGTCTCCCCTACAGAAATTTGAAATGATGAATCACAGACCTGTACCCCTGAAACAAATAATGTATTATATGTTAACAAAAAATAAATAAAGGAAAAATAAATTTGAAATAATAAACCAAAATTCTTTCAAGTTTCTGAGTTTGTGGTAACTTATTATGTACCAATACGAAACTAATATATCATCCTTCTTCAGTTCCTAAGAATACTTATACTTTCTTAAATGTCAAAAAATAAATTTGATATAATATTTAATATTTCAATTTTTTATTTGTCAGCATATTATTTGAATATCAGAACACATTAATGTTCACATTTAAAAATGGATTTCTCAGGTGTATGTGACATGAATATTTTTTAGTCATCTAAGATCATGTGATGATATTTTCATAATATTGATTCAACTAAAGAGTAGATTCTATCAAATGTACTAAAAACTACATCTGGAAAAATTCTAGCAGCAGCATGTAGACACAATGTTATAATTTTTGTATAATTAAGTTCAAGCAACATTTATAAGTGCCTATTACATTCTAGACAACATGCTATGTGCTATGGGGACCCATAGATGAATAGAAATGAGTGTGGACTCATGTCATCAAAATCTGGTGTGGGTTATTTTTCTTTTTAGTGGTGTTTTCTGGTGTTTGAATGTTTAAACAACATGTATTCGGGAGTAAGGAATGTGTGGTACACATGTACTCTTTTGACAAGTAGTTGAACTGTGAAACGATTAATCAACTAACTCCTTTGACTCTATGGCATTGAAGAATCAATTCAATGTCTTTTCCCTTCACGAATGACCTTGTTGGCAAAATGGCAGTTGTCATGTTTTAGCTTCTGTTTTTTTACATATTAATGAAAAACATGTTACTCCCCAGAATACGTCAATCTCAGATGAACAAACCTATTGAAAATAAACACCTTTGTGTAAATTACAGTCGGAGATGATGTTTGATAAACAAATGTGTGAACCTGCTCGGTCTCTCATTACTTTAAATAGAAAAGTTGTGGAACTGCTTCTTTATATTCTGCACAATTGCAGATCTGCTCCAGGAATGGTAATGCGTGTTTTTAAATATGAGCACTTGATTATGTAGCCCCAGATATATAATAGAACAGAAGGCTAATGCTTAGGCTGATTCTGCCCCAAGTAAAATCCATCTGTTTACTACTGAGGCAGCATGCAGTTCAGTTTTGTTTGAGTGAAACAAGAGCTCTACTTGAGGCTATTTTCTACCCAATGATGGAACAGCATAGGGAAATGTTTAGTAAGAATTTTTATTCTATAAAGATGGGATTCCCAGCAAACTGCCAGTATTTGTCCCTCAGATTTGGTCAACCGAGAAATGCCACATGCCTGGATGTTTGCAGATCTTCCCATGCAACGCTAGTCTCCAATCATGCATATAGATCCTGGAAGCACTCACAGAAAGGGAGCTGATGAATAATTTCATGTAAAAGGAATTGAGATTAACAAAGGGAAATTTGTATTAGATATTTCTGTAATGGTCTCTTTGTAGATTATCTTTCTGGACTATTATGAAAGTGTGAAACACAGCTTTGAAGATGCCAGTTTTGGAAATATGTTTCTGACATAGACACAACTCTTATATTCATATTATATTTTATATTTTATCAGCCACGATTCCCTTTTCAGGGTTTCCCAAACACCGAAAGGCATATTTCTTCTGCCTATTTGTATGTCCATGTACAATCTAGTAATTTTTGAGACCAAGACCAAACAAATGGCTCATTTACAAAAAGAACTCCTGTTCTTTCCTCTGTGCTGTGACACTACCTTGCTTAAAACTTCTAATAGAGGAATTATTTCTTTCTATCTTGCTTTGTTTTTAATGGTGTACATTTTCTTCAACTCTGCAGGATTTCAAGCTCTTTGATAGCAGAGGTTATGCATTAGCTATATTCCGAACCGTCTTACAAGATTCACATAGTGTACACTCCATAAATGTCCTGATAAATTGACTCTTAAGAAGGTCAATTTATCCATCAGCAAGGAACTAACAATTAGTATGTCTTGGTTGAGGATCACTTTCCTCCTTAAGATGACCCAGGGTGGAAAAATGGAGGAGACCAAGAGTGTTGCTCATAGTATGCTAAATATAGCCATAACCAAGGGACTTATGAGGATAACAAGAAAAGCTCTTGAACACTTCAGACCAATAATAATAAGCAGACAAACAGAAGATAGGAAGGTTTGAAACACTTGTATTTTATATCTCTTTCAATTATGGTCTTAAATCAGAATTTAAGACAAAATACCAGAATGTATTCTGGTATTATATTCAAGAGTATTATATGTAAAAATGCTTTGTGAAATCCTAAGTTTCCATGCAAGAAATCTATCATTATTATATTACCTACCCCAAGACTACCTTGTAAGGGTCCCTTTATCTGACATCTCAGCTATCAATCCCAAGAGAGATTGGCTTTGGAGTATTCTGCTCTTTGAGGTCTTTTCTGCTTCATGGATACAGGGTCCTAGAGAGGTAATAACAGCTCCCTTGGAGGAAAGACTAAAGAAATACTCACTTTGAAGTGATGGCAAACCTAACAACTGGCTTGGCAATTTAGGATTTTATGTTCATATAACAAGAGTTTTCAGTAAAGCATTTATTTTTTTTTTAAGATTTTATTTATTTGACAGAGAGAAGCACAGCTAGAGAGGGAACGCAAGCAAGAGGAGTGAGAGAGGGGGAAGCAGGCTTCCCGCCGAACAGGGAGCCTGATGTGGGGCTCAATCCTGGGTCTCCAGGATCATGACCTGAACCGAAGGCAGTCGCTTAACCAACTGAGCCACCCAGGCGCCCCAGTAAAGCATTTATTAACATTTCTCAGTACTTAAGGAGAGGTACCTCCAGTCTCACAAAAATGTCATCAGAGTTGTGGGATAGAACTGTGACTTATAATATAACTTGGAGCGTAACATAAAACAATTCTCTTTTGGAAACAGTAACAAGAAGAAAAACAACTTGCAGCTTTTTTTTAATGTTACACTTAAAATATGAGCTGAAAGCTACTTAAGGATTTATGAGAGGTCTATTTACAAACAAAAACCATGCTAATGCACTATTGCTTGTGCATATTTATAAAGCACAACATATGAATTTAGTCCTCTGAAAAAATTCATTTAAAGTAGCATATTATTAGAAATGTGTTTCAGGACACTTCCTTACAATTTAGAAAACTGGATCATTTGTGAACTAAGCTAAAAACAAATAGATCAATAATTGGGGGGGGGTGAGTAGCCCATGTGCGAAGGGAAGAGACCTAGGACAATCTCTTCCTGCATTGCTAAGCCAAAGCTTGTTAAAACTGTTTTATTATGAAATGAGCTAATGACTGAATGTCTACACAAGTGGAGAAAATGCAGCTCTAAATAGCCATTGGTAATACTGAAAAAAGAGTACAGAGGATCAGTCATTTTGCCAGTCAGTTATATTCTTATATGCCAAACCACATCAAATTATAGACTTCATTAATACTTTCTTGAATTGAATACAAAGAAACATATCTCCAAAAAATATGCTTGTTGTCTTTTGTCAAGCAATAATAGTCAGGAAAGAAAACCTTATACTCCTGATATTCCAGAAAAGACTCAATTTTACCCTATCATTAGATAGTAAGTCCCAATTTTTATCCAGCCTATGTAAGTGATACAACTTAATGTTTCTTCTTTTTCATCTTTTAACAAATAAGAAATACAGAATGCTCAAATCAGAGCCCAATCATGGTATCTAATCTTTTCATAATATCAAGGTCATTGCTTCCATTTAATTGATTTTTTTCTACCTTTATTTTAGATCCTCCTGTTTTGCATTATGTGTATCTTTGAAAGCCACAAGTCAGTTTTTGAAAGAGTGTAAGGCATCGTCATAAATTAATAATTTCCAAAGTTCTTTGGAAATTCTTCTACGTGCTCTTATTGTTTTTTTTAAAGATTTTATTTGTTTATTTGACAGAGAGAGACAGAGATCATCACAAATAGTAAGAGAGGCAGGCAGAGAGAGAGGAGGAAGCAAGCTCCCTGCTGAGCAGAGAGCCTGATGTGGGCCTTGATCCCAGGACCCTGAGATCATGACCTGAGCCAAAAGCAGAGGCTTTAACCCACTGAGCCACCCAGGCACCCTGCATGCTCTTATTCTTGTCTTAGCCTGTTTAATGGGGGTAGTGTACTTTGATGAAATTCATGTTTTGTGTTCTAATTTTTGTTCTAGAGTTTGCTTTCTCTGCCTTCAATTCTTGATTCCTGGGAGAGCTGTAGAAAAGAGAGAATCTGTAAGTTTATACAATGCTATTGTTCTTCTACTTGATGATTTATTATAATCAACAAAGTATTTTCAAAAAGTCACTCATGCCACTAAGATGGGATGAACTTACAGGTAGACAGACAATGGTGGGATTTGAAGGTCATTGGGTAGGAAACATTGGTACAAATACATTTCTTTGTGAGTTTAAATGAACAAACATCCTGTTATAAAATATAACTGGCCCAATGAGATGGATCACATCCCTAGCCCAGATGTCTCTTCTGAATGCCGAGGCCATGTTTTAATGGCCTATTTAAAATCTCCACGTGGATGCTTATTCTAGTCCATGCCATCATCATCATTTTTCACATGTACTACTGCATCAGCCTCCTAACTACACTACCCTCTAATTTCTTTCCATACAGCAGCAGGACTGATCTTTTCAAATTACAAATCTAATCATATCCCATCATCATCTGCAACCTTCTACAATTAAATAACTTCACATCATTCTTTGGG
Organism: Spilogale gracilis; assembly: GCA_004023965.1. Lineage (NCBI taxonomy): Eukaryota > Metazoa > Chordata > Mammalia > Carnivora > Mephitidae > Spilogale > Spilogale gracilis. The sequence continues at coordinate 27,728 of PITA01019911.1, read as the reverse complement.
GGGAAAAACCAGTTTATCATGACCTACAAACACCTAACTCCTTCTACATACTTCTCTAGCTTCATTTCCCACTGTACTCCCCTGTGATTTGTCCTCTAGTCATGCTTTCATATCTTTTGGTCTACAACACTCTTCCCCTCCCTCTTCATGTTCCTTGTTTAGGTATCAACTCAATCATTCCATTCTCAGAAGTTCCCCTTCCCTGAGTTCAAGACTAGGTCAAGTCTATTTTTGCAATCAGGTCCATCTCATTGCAATTAGTTCATTAAAATCTATCTCTCCCTACTAAATTTAAAGCTATAATGTTGGGAGCTGTGTCTATTTTTGCTTTCTGTTCCATCTCCATTGCCTGGTACCGAGTAGGCATTCAATATGACTTTCATTGGATGAATGAATGAGAGCTAATAGGAAGATGTCGACCATTCATTTTGTAACGAGATTCTATGCAGTCTTATTGCATTCTTTTCAAAGCCTAGCTCCCAAAAATCAGACATTGAGAAGAAAGGGAAGAACATGCTTTAGAACTATGGGTTTAATCAGGGGATTTGGGGGAAACATTGAGATTGGCAAGAAGGGCTTTGGATAATTCCAGGACAGTGTTGATAGGTGCTAGGTAACTTGGATGCAGAGAAATCCAAAAGCACTTTTCACCTTTTTACAACCCATAGAGATTCAGTTGCTCTGTTGAGGCTTGCAGTCTAACTGTACCCTTTAATAGCCATAAGAAATGTTTAAACCACTGAGTAATTTGATTTTTATACAAGTTATGGGTCCCAGTTGTCAGTGGAAAAGTGAAGAACTATTTACTTCTGTCTTAAAATGCAATTTTAGAAATGAAAATTCTAGAAAGTGTTTTACAAATGCAAATGGAGCCTGTCTGACCTCTAAGACAGTGGAACTCTAATACTCTTTGAAGAGGAATTGCTGTTTTCTACAGAAAATTTAAATGCATGGGGCTTAAAATATGCCATGTCATTGGTGGTTAATCTTCTCAGGAACTCATCAAGGGAGTTAATAGTTAAAGATGAGACAGACAAAAGCTAGACCACTGATTTACTGGGTGCTATATCTTAAGAGAATGTGGCACAAGTCCTTTTGAATGGTAGGATCTTTTCAAAAATGATTTTTCTAGTGGTGGTTTTATTTTTTATAATATTCTGCTTTAATCTAGAATTATTTCTCAGGTGGCTGTCATTATTAACTAAGAGAAATGGCAGGATAGTGTCACTAAGTGGGAATTGTGAAGAATATGGTGATCTCAGAATTAAAAACAAATAGGCACACTGACAATAACCGCACTATCCTATAGTTTTCCTCAAAGTAGTAGCATTTATTCTCTCAATTTGGAGAAAAATCGACTTAAAGCATTCAAGTATTCTGGGAATTCTTGAAGACACAATTGTTCTGAAGTTTGGTTATATTGATAAAGAAGTTGGTAACACATTTGCAGGTGACTTTGTAGAAATCTTACAGAAGAGCAGAGATTCTAATTAAAATGGGGATATGAAGTTGAGGTGTAATTATGAAAATTGCTCTTATTAAAACATTATACTTAATGCTACACCTTTGTAAAGCATGGTTTTAAATGTTGAAGAGGAAATAATTGCTTTTTATCATTTGAAATATTTTTATTTTTCATTTATTCCTTTATACTGAAATAAATACAGCAATTAGATGACACTCGAAGGTATAACACAATAAAAATATTTCCTGTCTTCAATTTGATACTGAAGCTTAGATCATTTTCAGCCCTCCCCTTCTAACACTTATTTGTACAAATGTCTGGGTAGAGAATTGTAGACAAGGATGTCTTTGAGAATTCTCTCACATGAGTTGTGAGACATGGCTACTAATAGAATTAGCATTTAATTATAGGACATCTGTTGATAGTAAGACAAGCAAATAATAAAGTTAATAAAATTATTTCCAAAATAGATGGAAATCGGGCTCCTGGTGGCTCAGATGGTTAAGCATCTGCCTTCAGCTCAGGTCATGATCCCAGGGTCCTGGAATCGAGTCCCGTATCGGACTCCCTGCTCAGCAAGGAGCCTGCTTCTCCTTCTGCCTCTCTCTGTCTCTGTCTCTCATGAATAAATAAATAAAATATTTTAAAAAATAGATGGAAATCACTAAAGTCTAGAATCTATTAATGAGTGATTGCATTCAAAATTTGAATCTTATGTTCATTAATTTTTCTTGTGTTCTAGCTAGAATGGTATAAGCCAGCAGATTGTTTCTGCATACTGAATACGGTATAAATGCTAATGTGGCATGCTTTGGATGGCCAGGGTTAATTAGGCAAAAGGCCCTGGACACCTCAGGCCAGGATAATAGACCCAGACTGCATTTACTTAAGTGGAGTTGAAAACAGGCATAATCATAATAATTTTCATTTAAGAGTTACTTCATAGGGATGATGCTTTTCACTGAGTGGCCTTCTCACACTCAATTTGATTAACAGTCTCCTACTCCTCCCCACAGCCCCACTTCCTTGTGTATATAATATCTCACCTCCTTAGTAAAGAAAGTTTATTTTTGCAGCCTTAGAATCATTTTATATATATATATATATATATATATATATATATATATATATATATGCCAAGATAAACAAATACAAAGTCTTTTGTAGGTTCTCACCCCTAGACACATGGCATTAATAATTAAGTAGAGCATTCCTTCCCAGTGATGCTGGCCAGTGTTCCAGAACCTCTTTATGTAGAAGCTACTACCAATAGATAGGACTTCTTCGTGAGATGGAAACCCCTTTGCTATTCTGGATCTATATCAGTGTTTCTAAACTGCTTTTATTCCATAGCACATGTTGTTGAAATGTACAGAACATTGTTCTATTAACATATAAGGCTGCCCGCGACTAAAGATAATGGATCCACAGGCTGAAGGCTACCTGGAATGCTCATGGGATGAAGTAACCCAGGATGCATTTGAGGAACTCTGGTCCAGTTACTATTTACACATTCTGTAAGAAAGGTAGGGGCCACAGTCGCAGGGTCTGGATCTGACAACAAGTCAGCTTTATTCTGCACTTGCTGTGAGTTTTATTAGCTATCACATTGTCTTGAGTAGTTAGAATGAAGTTTATAGCATCACCAAAAGACTTTCTTCCCAAGCTATGGATTAGGTAAAAAGAAATCTTTGCAGCCTACTAATCTGATATAATTATGGCAGAATGCTCTCTTTTTAAACAATGGGTTTATCTTTGAGATACTTGCAGATTTTCCATTAGCATATTTTCTTATCTCTTCTAGTGGTAATGATCCCATTACTTGGATATTTTTGACTCTAAAATGAAATTAGTCACTTAGACTCATAATCTTAAGTCTGGCAATCACATATAAATGACATAGGTTTATTAATAGCAATATCTACCTTGACAGTGAAAATGTATTCCTTGGTGTACCTGGGTGGCTCAGTTGGTTAAGCGACTGCCTTCGGCTCAGGTCATGATCCCGGAGACCCGGGATTGAGTTCCACATCAGGCTGCCTGCCTGGCGGGAGGCCTGCTTCTCCCTCTCTCACTCCCTCTGCTTGTGTTCCCTCTCTAGCTGTGCTTCTCTCTGTCAAATAAATAAAATCTTTAAAAAAAAAAAAGAAAAAAGAAAATGTATCCCTTTCAGTTGTTGCCTTCAGATGCTATGAATACTGTGTGGTTTATTAACTCTGATGTGTTGATGCTATATTATTTACACAGTGTTTTTTTGTTTTGTTTTCTTTTGTTTTTTTATTGTTACTAAGGTTTTTTTTTTCCAGTGTTTCAAGATTCATTCCCCATTCCCCACACCCAGTGCTCCACGCTTTAGGTGTCCCCAGTATCCACCACCAGGCTCTCCCATCCCTCCACCTCCCTCCCTCCAAGTCCCTCTGCCTCTGTCAAAAAGGATGAATATCCAACTTTTGTAGCAACATGGACTGGACTGGAAGAGATTATGCTGAGTGAAATAAGCCAAGAAGAGAAAGTCAAGTATTGCATGGTCTCACTTACTTGCGGTGCATGAGGGGCAAACTGGAGGACAGTGGGAGAAGGAAAGCAAATGGGAACTAGGGTAATCTAGGGAGGGAAACGAAACAACAGAGACTTTGGACACAGAAATAAACTGAGGGGGGTGGAGGGATGGGAGAGCCTGGTGGTGGGTACTGGGGACACCTAAAGCGTGGAGCACTGGGTGTGGGGAATGGGGAATGAATCTTGAAACACTGGAAAAAAAGTTTAGTAACAATAAAAAAAAAAACAAAAAACAACCAGCCTAACACACTCCCTGTGCCAAAGAGGCACGTTTGGCAGATGAATGGATAAAGAAGATGTGGTACATATATACAGTGTTTTTACTTTGAAATTAACAATTTGAACCTGATACCCAAATTGGTTCACACCTTAAAGTCATCTGCATTCCAATTAATGTCCACAATTTATGTCATTTTTGACTTAGAAGAGGTCTAAAACATAATAATCTCATGTAATGCAGGTAATATTTTTCAAATGCATTCACGTGCTTTTAAAAAAAATCTTTCTCATGTTTAGCCTGAGCCTCCTCTAGAGTCACTCATTCCCTGAAAGAAGTAGAGGTTGTAGTGGTGGATTAAGATTATTATAGCAAGAAATCAAAGAAAGTTAGTTGTCAAATATTGGGTCCCAGAATAGGGCACAGTGACTGTATGTGGGTAACTTAGCTTCCTCTGTTTGGACACGGTACAGAGGAAAGAGAGTGTGGCAGAATTCCCAGTATAGGGCAGGTCACAGAATAGCCTGGGGGAATTAAAAACATCATGAAGATGCCCTTAAATCAGCATGACGTTTGAACAATAAGGTACCCCACAGGTTTAAAGGTTAGAAATGCCTGAGGAAGATATCCTAAAACTAGATGTAAGAGCCAACTCGGACAGCCAACGACTCCGCATATTCCAGAGTGATATGGAGAAGGTAGCCAAGATGCCTCAGGCCCTTAATGGTTGATTGAACTGATGAACCAAAATTAGTCTGGGATGGATGAAAGGAAGCCATCAAATGCAGAGATCTCATGGTCATAGGCTATGGCAAGGACATAGACATCAACTCCAAGTACCCATGTGGGGGACAAGAATATTGCAGGGATGCCTGCCACTTCACAGGATAGGACCAGAGATGCCACACAGAATTGGAGACCAGGGAAGCTCAGAGGACAGCCTGAAGTTCATGGGAGATTTTCCTAATGCCACAAGGTTATGTAACCTAGACACCAACTTTGAAATAAAGAGAATACAGCAGGCCTGTTGAGAGCAGGGGAAAAGCATCCTGACAGGGAATTTGAATGTTGGATTAAGTCCAGAGTGTGGGGTCTACTGAAACAAACTATGAGACAAAACGCAAAATAAAATAAACTGTTTTCAACTGGAATAAAGCAGGACTAAGTGAAGTAAGTCAGAAGAAAGACAAATATGGCATGATTTCACTTACACGTGGAATATACGTGGAATATGAAAAACAAAAGAGCAAACAAAACAGAAATAGATTCACAGGTTACAGGAAAATAAGCTGCATGGTGATATATGGTGACCGCCCTTACCATAGTGACATTTTCATATTGTATATAAATGTCAAACCACGATGTTGTATGCCTGAAACGAACATAATATTGTATGTAAACTTCAATTTTTTTTAAAAAAAGAAAAGGTTGATTGAAGTATAATTTACATGCCATCAACTGTATTCACTTTTAGGTATACACTTCAACTATTTTTTAGTAAAATTAACAGATCTGTACAACCGTCACCAAGTCCACTGGTGGAGAGAAGTTGTCAATTAAAAAGTAATTAAAAGTAAATTTTTAAATTAAATGTTACTCAGTTTTGGAATATTTCAATCACTTCATTATATATATGCATGTATATATATATATATATAGGTATAGTTAATATAGTTCTATATACACATAGCTATACATACATAGTCATATGTACCATATAGTTACACATAAGAACATATGTTAGCTATACATGTCGTGATGTCTTCAATATGAGCAGTGTTCAGTCATTATTTTATGAATTAATTATATCATTTATTTCCTTAATATTTTTACATGGCAAGATACTGAGAACACAAAGTAGACTAAGATTGTCTTTTCCTTTAAGGATTTCAGGGCCTACTGTGGGAGGACTTCACAAAACAATAACAGTGCGTGTGTCCTAGAATCATTATCTCTTTCATTCTCCCTACAACCCCATGAGCCAGGTATTATTAATATCCTCCTCATTCTGTAGTTGAAGGCTCTGTAGATCATAACAGTTAGCAAACACGGTGGGAGGAAAACCAGAAATTAGATAATTCTCCATTTTTTTGTATTTTAAGTATTTAAAAAATACTTATTTTTGATCTAGAGTACAACAGATCGTCTCCACTAAAATGTAACTCAGTACCTGACAAGTTATATTGGAGGCGTACTTCCTTTTTCCCTTTTGTGGAATATGTAGTTATTGTTCAAACTACAAGAATTTATTAAATGCACACTCTGTCCCAAATGCTGTGGCAGGCAATGTGGGACCTTTGTCATTATTATTACTCATTAAGTGATGTTGCAATGCAAGGATGGAAGAATTTGGCCTCCTTCCTGATTAGAAAGGTTGTTAGGAAATTTTCCAACCTGTTGTAAGCAAATGTGGGGAATATAAAATTTGACTTAGAATAAGATATGGCTGTGTGCAAATTCCAGCTTGGCTTACATTCTGGTTTTGTGAAATTCAGCCATTTGCTTTGTTTTTTTACCTTTACAGTGGGAATGATAATACCTGTCTAATGGTGTTGAAAATTAAATGTGTAATAAAATGAAAGTGCTCTTTACAGTATCTGCCTTATAGGAATATTCTTCCAATTAATTTTTTAAGTTTTTATTTAAATTTCAGTTGGTTAACATGCAGTGTAATATTAGTTTCAGGTGTACAATATAGCGATTTAACAATTCTATACCTCACCTGGTGTTCATCACAAGTGCACTCCTTAGTTCCCATTGCCTAGGTCACCCATCCCCCCCCACCTCCCCTCAGTTCTTTCAGTTATTTTTAATTAATATATCACCGCACCTCTTTTTGCGGAAGAAACTTTTTCTTTTGGACCAACTTAGATTCATGGGAAGTTACAAAGATAGTTAGGGGTACCCAAAGAGGTTAAGTGTGCCTTTCACCCAATTTCTTCAGTTGACATTGGTCTAAATTATGTAGATATGGGTAACTGTCACTGCAATCAATTGTCACATCCCTCTGTTCCCTACTCCTACCATCCCTAATCCTTTGCAGCCACTAACCCATTATCCTTCTCTATAATGTCGTCATTTGAAGATTGTACTATAAAAGGAATCATATGGTATGTGACTTTTACCTTTCTTGTTTCATTCAGCCTAATGTCCTTGATCCATGTATCAATGGTCCATGTATCATTATTTTGCACGCATCAATATTTCATTCCTAATAGCAAAAATATTGCGAATGACTCGAACATCTCTCAATGAGTGAATAGCTGAGCAAATTTTGGTACGTCCACATAATGGGATAGTACTCAACAATGAAAAGGAGTGAAATATCGATCCACTGCTACACTTTCATCACCTGCATATATCACTGAGCCCTCTCAGCCCTGTACCTGGCCTTGACACAAAAATAACGATGCCATTTCTGCCTTCCAGTAGCTTATATTTTGTAAGTTAGACCGAAGAAAGGGATGCATATGGGGTAAGAAACAAGTGGGCAAATTACATAAACTACTTAGATATTACATATGGGGCTGCTTGGGGCTACTTGGGGTGTCCCAAGGGGGCTCGCAGTGTGGTGAGAGCTGCAGGCAGAGCACATGGTGAGCGTCCACATCTCATTTCTTCTCTGTTCTCCATGGGGCAGCTTGTACGAATGGGTGTCAGTCTGCTTCCTGCCATCTGACCCGTCAGATGAATCACCCTCCTGCCATGGGGGAATGCTCTGGAGAGGTGGAGCACAGGCAGTGGTTTACAAATGATTGCTTTGCAGCTGGCTGTCCGGTGTGCAAGGAGAGAGCATGACAATTCACCCCACCAGTATTGGGGAGGAGTCTGATGAGAATGGGGTACCTCTTCCGTGTAGCAAGGAGGGGACTGTTGTAGACACAAAGGCTTCAGAGAGGTGGGAGAGTGAAAGGATGAGCCAAATCATGACAAAGTAGCAGAAGACTTGACCTCTCCCCTTCTCTGAGTTAATCAAGGGGCCCCCCAGAGTCAGTTTCCAGCTCTCCAGTCCAGAGACGGTCCCTCTTCCACAGTCTGGCTTTTGAGGAGGACTTACTGGGATTAGAACTGCACAAGGCTAGGGGGAGCACTTCCCTGCTTGCCATTGTCCCCTTTTAAATGCTTCAAGTCACAAATGGGGCTGTCTGAAACAAGGCCCGCTCAGTGGGGGTTGTGACGGAGAGGCAGAGATCAGAGTTGTCTGGAATGAACATGAAATGATTCTCAGTCTCTGGCTTGCTCACCCCTTAAGGCCTTACTCATGCCCTGCCTCCGCCAGACCGCTAACAGAAGGGAGAGCCGAGGTTGGTTGTTGTTGCAGTTGTTTTGTTTTGTTTTTAGTGGGGTCTAAAAAAATTGAAAGAGTGAGCCCAGCATAATGATGTTTGGGAATGGGGACCCGTCAGGTCTCGTCCCACAAGGAACATTGCCGATCTGCTCTGCGTGTCACAATTCTGTTTGCAAAATAGATTGTGTCCCCTTCAGAGTGTTGGCTAGCCTGAGCGGAGGCAGCGTTGGTCTTTCAAAGGGTTTTCCGTTTCTGTGTTGGCCATGCTGTAAGCTCAGCCTTGAAGGTATAGATATTACTAGTGCCCTAACTGTTTCTGCTCTTAATTGCTAATTATGCAATCTGTGTAAATGCAAGAAATGTGACGTTTTCGGTTCTGCAAATGTCTTTGCAGCTGCCTATACATTCAAATTAAAGCCCAGTGCAGCTGTCACGGAGGCATGATTCCCTGGAAGGACACTCTGATTGCTGCCTGGAGGTGTCTGGGTCCACTACTCAAAAGTCGGGTACTCTGGTTGCTTGCTTCAGCATGCCCCCTCATTCTGGAAGAAGGGGAAAATTGCCATTTTGCCGTTCCTTGCTCACTTAAATGTGAGTTACACAAGCCTTTTTTAAATTTCATCTCCTCTCAGGAGATGTTTTAAAATATCTAACTCCTTTCCCTTGGCATCCATCCATGAAAGTATATTTAGCTCTTTGTAATTCATTGCCCATGCAGACTGTGAGATATTTTGTTCTTGCCGCATCTTATTTCACAGAGGGCAAACCTGTCTTCAGATCTCTGGTATATTCATGTGATAAAAATTAGGCCTGTCTCAGACCTCAGATAAGCCAGATGTCAGTGGAAGTTACCGTGACATTGGGTGCATGATAAAGTGAGACTTGAACCCTTATGACACACCTAACATCTTTTCCCAGATTTTTGCCAGTTCATAGAGAACGTATGTTCTCATGGTCACCATTGACAGTGGAGTCCTGCTTCCATGAGTCTTGTCTATGTTCCCTCACAGGATCAACTCAGATGTGAAACACAGCTCCTCCCTTGATTTCCATCAAACGTGCCACAAACCCTGGGAAAATGTAGTAGACTTTATTCAAAATTTGGGAATCATAGAGATATGGAGGAGGAATTTGCATTTGGAAAGTGCCAACAATTTTGAATTCAACATTAGCTATCCCTTTTCTAAAAATGTGCACCAGCCACCCATATCTGGAGTATTCCCACAGATACTTTCATGTAGTCTCTCCCCTCACACTGCCATGCCATCCTGGCTGCTTTCTGTCTTCCTCCTCCCACTTCTCTTCACACCCTTAATCCAGAACTGCACTGAGAACTCCAAATTCCTCACCTCCTGTTATGCAGATTTCCTTGGCTCTCTTTAGCCTTGATTCTCAAGTATGCATATCCAAAACCTATAAAAATACTCAGAAGCATAAAATGTATTGCTGTTAGACAGGCACCATCTTCCTGGGAGGGAATTTGTAGCTATAAAGAATTGTTTTTCATTAGCATCAACTCTTTGTTGTGACCCCTTTTATTCATTCAGCAAATATTTATCGAATGCCTATTCTATAGCAAGTTTCAAGCAAGCACTTGTTTCTGGGATACATGTGCAGCTGTAACATGAGGCAGTGTAATATAGTGGAGCAAAGACTTGGAACCGAGGAACTTGATTCTGGTTCTGATTCATTCATCCCTCCACTTATTCATTACAAAAATTTTTGTGGCAACTAACTCTGGATCAGCAGTATATCAAGTACAGGGGTACTGAAATTAGAGTCTGGCCCTCTAATGCAGTGGAGACGGGCCATGTGAACAGTAACTTACAATATAATCCTGTAAGTGTTAAAGTTGAGGTTCTACTACTTAATACCTGTGTGACCTTGGGCAAGCCTCTAGGCCTCCGTTTCTCCATCTTGAAAAAAGGATATTAATAGTTTCTGTTTCTAGTGTTTGTTGTGAAGATTAAATGAGAAGATTAAATGCTTAGCACAGGCCTTCGCATATACTAAGTGCTAACCAGTCCTTATTATAGATAGGAGCCCAAAGAGGGAAAGTGACTTGCTCGATGTAAACAAAATGTGATGAGAGCAGAGCGAAGGATGTGGAATCAAGGACAGCATTAACCTTGACACAGCATTTAAAAATGGGATATGGGTGATAAAGTTTGATAAAGTTTGGTGGCAGATGAACCAGAGAATGCTGTCCCAGTAGGCTTTTATCCTAAAAATGCCAAGTGCAAGCGAGTGAATGGGGGTAGAAAAGGTGGGAATGAATGATAGTGCCAGCTCTACTCTGTTAGCAGGGGTAGTCTACCTGCTTTAACAAGAACAAGAACAGCAACAGCAGCAACAACAACAACAACAACAAAACCCATTTCCAGTGGCTTTTTAAAAAGATCCATTTTATTTTATTCTATTTTATTCTATTTTTATTTTTATTTAAGAGAGAGCAAGTGGGGAGGGAAGGACAAAAGGAGAGGGAGAGAGAATTTCAAGCAGACACCCTGCTAAGCATGGAGCCCGATACAGGGCTCCACCCACAACTCTGAGACCACAACCTGAGCCAAAATCAAGTTGGATGCCTAACCTACTGAGCCATCCAAGTGCCCCTCCAGTGGCTTTTTTGATAAAACTTGCTCCCTTGTTATCAAGTCCAGGTATGTTAGTGAAGGCCAGGTAAAATCTTGGAGGACTCTATGGGAAACTTTAAAGGCCACAGAAAGTGACACACGTCACTTCTAAACACATTTTCCTAGCCTAAAGCTCCCTCACATAATCCCATCTAACTCCAGGAGATGTTGAGAAGTATACTTAGCCTCCCTAAAGGAAACATACAGAGAGTTTGATGAGCACCTAATATTGTCTTTGCCTCACTGACTCTTATCTTTGATCTTCTCTGTGTTAACCTTTTGAAGCCCCAGTTCCGTCGCATGTAGAATGAGGATAAACAAAGACATTTCCCAGTGATGTGGTGAGGGTTAAAACATTGTCAAAGTCCTTTTAGAATACCTGTCATGCATGAGGTGATAATTATTAAATAAGGGAGACTGGACAACAAAATGGATGAATGATGTTTCTGAAAACAGATATACTTGTTGAGGACTATCTACAAATGCTCCCTTGCATTTCTCTCCCCCATCCAAGACACACGTGGGCTTCAGATAGTCCTTCTTAATCATGACCATTTTCTGCCAGCTTTTGACAGGAGTGTCAGTGCCAAGGGGTAACAGGGGAGGCTTACCTGCGTTTCCCACCTCAACAAGTATACAAACTGAGCAAAAAAGTCAGTAAACTTCAAGTGAGGTCAAATGGGTATCTGTTTTCTTTCTTATCAGAGCCTGTGTTTAGTATTGACTACTGAAAAATTCTACCCTAATTTGTTTTCTCAAATCAAATCCATTGACAGAAATCAAAGCAATGGAGGGAATCTATTCAGTGGGGGATTCTCTGAAACTGTGGTGAATATTTACTTTCTGGGGTCAAAATGGATCGATCAGTTTCACTTTTGTTAATACATAACATATCCTGGTATTAGTAAGAAACTCTTGCAACCCTAAATAAATTAAATCAAGATTGAATGCACTGTTTCTTTGCAAACAATGAAATTGTTATTTTAGAAGTTATTAAACTTTTGAAGTCAATACACTTTTGTCAGGATTATTTACCATTGATTAGGAAATAACCTAATGAATCATTCTGAAAAACACTCTATTTTTAGCTCTAACAAGAGTGCTTGACAGCAGCAGGTTGAATTAGTGTATCGAACTGCCACAGTTATGCGAATTTATGTTAAATATTTTATTTCAGTGTTTTAACATTTGCTGTTAATAAAGAAAATTATGAATCTGAACAGTTCTGGTTGAGCTCTGAGCATTTTGACTTTCTGAGTTTGAAAACAGCATCAGGTTGAAGATGTGATGAGATTTCATCAGTGCCCCTTGGGATATTAAAAATTCATCTGATAGAGCATAATGTAGTTAGGCCAAGTTTGCAAAGACACACAAAGCTGGATCATACAGGCCAGAAGTACCTAGTTATCAGACAAAATCTCAGTCTAGATCATCCCCCTTTTCCTTGTACATCTGTCCAAAATAAGTTCCCTATGCATCTTGAAGAAACTAATTTTTTCCCATTTAAAGCTCTGAATTGTTTCCACTTGTGTACTTTCCAAGAATTCTCAGATTGTATCTTTCCCATTTACTGTAGAATGTACCACGTCCTAACCTTGTAGATATCATTCTTTCTCCAATACTAGAACCACCCTCTGTATGAGCAGCCATTTTTTAGATAATTCTATCTTATTCGCTTGTGTACATATGTACATATTTGCACATTTTCAACTCTCAATGAATGGCCTTTGAAAGGGACTCCCATAGCTAATTAAATGCATCATCTGTTATAATCGGTAACCTGTTTGTCTACTTTCTGATGGGAATGATGCAAACTGGGGAATGAGAAGGTTTTCTTCATCTCATACTTATAGGAGCAAACCAATATTTTTTTAACAACCTGCCAAGTTGCAGGGTATAGAGAAACAGTACACTGCAGTGCCCGGGATGTGCTATGACTGTCGACTCTCCCAGAGTCAATATACGTTGTTTGTGAATGGGATTGGTATTAGCAGAACTGGATGTACTGTGATGCTATTCCAGAGCCATTCAGTGTCACAGATCACTGCCAAAGCCCTGGATAGAACATATTTTTGTATTCTTTTTCTTAAAGAGGGCCTCTCCAGATACATAAATTTTGGGTCCCATAAAACCTGAACCCATCCCTGGTAATTAGCCCCATTTTATAGATAATAAAGACCAAAAGCTTATGGGAAATCCAAAATTCCAGAGCAATATAAAATGCTGAGAAAAAAATGGGAAATAACACTGATCCGAGACTTCTTGGTTTTCAGGACAGAAATAGACTCTATGTCAAATTATTCAGCCCAGAGTAAAATTTATCTGTAACCATGTCATATTGCAGCTGTTTGCCATTGGGACAGTGCTATCTGTTGATTTGGAAACATTAATAGTTTAATTAGCTGTCAAAATTATTTAAAACATGGGATGTGCAAGGGGTACCTGGGTGGCTCAGTTGATTTAGCATCTGACTCTTGGTTTGGGTTCAGGTCCTGATCTCATGAGTGGTGGAATTGAGCTCTTGTTCCGTGCTGGGTGGAGAGTCTGCTTGAAGAGTCTCTCCTGTCTTCTCTCCAGACTCATGTGTGCCTGAAAGCTCCTTCTCTTTCTCAAGTAAATAAATCTTTTCTAAAAAATAACATGGTATGTGCAGAAGAATCATAAAAATCTTAAAATGTCCTATGGCTTTTAAGGAAATGTGTTTCATTCTTTTAGTATGCTTAGGGAAATGCAGACATGAAATTTTCCTGGGTGCCTTGGGAACTTCATTGTTATGTTTACATATGTATGAATATTTTTAAAGAAGATAAGGTCAGTTTCAACTTAAGCAAAGTACTGAACCCAACTTCTGTGAGAATTTTGATGAATTCTCTCTAGACAGTTTTGGTTCCACTTCTGATTTTCTAGCTTAGACTTTTGAAGACATTTCAGAAAGTATTTTTTTGACAAAGCAAAATTTACCACATCTGTATCAAAAGATACAGTGGAGGGTAGATGTCTGGTTGAAAATTACAAATAAGGAAGTTTGGAGTTAATTACTAGATGCCATTCCATGTGATACAAACAGGGATGCATTGTGCATATGGCCACTAGCTTGCTATGAGATTTAACAGAATATACTTCTTTCATTATTTTCTGCCATAATATTGGTTAAAGAGTAAAGCTGGTAATTTTAGTAATGAAAAAACAAATAGAGATGGTCTATTGTCATAAAATTTCTAAAATGACCATGGTGTAGCTAAGTGTGCTTTATATAAGGAGACAGAAAACCTGTAGTTGAGGTCAGATTTAGAATTCTCAATATCCTTGGACAACTCATGTTGCTTTTTGACTTTTTATTTCTTCATCTATAAATGCTGGTGCATATAACTCATATCCTGCTTATCTCTAAAGCTTTTGTTAATATTAGATGAGTAATAGAAATGAACAACACACACAAATGTGAATTAATAACAATGATGCTCAAGGTGAGTCAAGAATATTTTTCCAGCTTTACTGAGAAACACATGACATACATCACTGTATTGGTTTAAGGCAAACAGCATAATGGTTTGATTTACACATATTATGAAATGATTACAGTGGGTTAAGCTAACATCCATCTTCTCATACAGACACAATGAAAAAGCAAAGAAAGAAAAGAAGGAAGAAAAATTTCTCTGTATGATGAGAATTTCTAGGATATACTCTTTGAACAACTTCATGTAGCAGTATTAGCTATAGTCATCGTGTTGTACATTACATTCCTAATATTTATTTATCTTTTAAATGGAAATTTGTATCTTTTGACCACCTTCCTCCAGTTTCTCTACCTGTGTTAGCTGCAAGTCTGATTTCTTTTTCTATTTTTTTTAAGATTTCATTTCTAAGTGAGATCATATTGTATTTGTCTTTGTCTGACTTATTTTACTTAGCATAATGCCTTCTATCCATGTTGTCACAAATGGTACAATTTCCCTATTCTTATGGCTGAATAGTATTTCATTTTGTGTATGTATATATTTCTTTTTTTTTACCCTCCAGGGTACTTAATAATTTATTTTATCTCATTTTTTCTGTGTTCCAAGATTCATTGTTTATGCACCACACCCAGTGCTCCATGTAATACATGCCCTCCTTAATACCCACCAACAGGCTCACCTACACACCCCTTCTAAAACCCTCAGTTTGTTTTGCAGAGTCCAAAGTCTCTCATGCTTCATCTCTCTGTCTCTCTCTGATTTATCCCAGGTCACATTTACTTTCCTTCTTTTAATGTGCTCCATGTTACTCCTTATGCTCCACATGTAAGTAAGACCATATAATTGACTTTCTGTGCTTGGCTTCTTTCAATCAGCATAATCTCCTCTAGTCCCATCTGTGTTGCTATAAAAGTTGGGTATTCATCCTTTCTGATGGAGGCATAATATTCCATTGTATATATGGGCCATATCTTCTTTATCCATTCATCTTTTGAAGGGCATCTTGGCTCTTTCCACCTTTTGGCTATTGTGGATATTGCTGCTATGAACATTGGGGTATATATGGCCCCTCTTTTCACTACATCTGTATCTTTGGGGTAAATCCCCAATAGTGCAATTACAGGGTCATGTGGTAGCTCTATTGTTAATTTTTTAAGGAATCTCCACACTGTTTTCCAAAACGACTGCACCAACATGCATTCCCACCAACAGCATAAGAGGATTCTCCTTTCTGTACATTCTCTCCAACACTTGTTTCCTGTCCTGTTAATTTTGTCCATTCTAACTGGTATAAAGTGGTATCTCAATGTGGTTTTGATTTGAATTTCCCTGATGGCTAATGATGATGAACATTTTTCATGTGTCTGTTAGCCATTTGTATGTCTTCTGTGGAGAAGTGTCGATTCATGTCTTCTGCCCATCTTTTGATGTGATCATCGTTTTTTTGTTTTGTTTTGTTTTGTTTTTTTTGGTTGTTGAGTTTGATGAGTTCTTTATAGATCTTGGATATCAGCCCTTTGTCTGTAGTGTTATTTGTGAATATCTTCTCCCATTCCGTGGATTGCCTCTTTGTTGTGTTGACTATTTCCTTTGCTGTGCATAAGCTTTTTATTTTGATGAAATATTTCATTTTCGATTTTGTTTACTCTGCTTTTGGAGACATGTCTTCAAAGAAGGTGCTGTGGCCGATGTCAGAGTGGTTACCACCTATGTTCTCCTCTAGGATTTTGATAGATTCCTGTCTCACGTTGAGGTCTTTCATCCATTTTGAGTTTATCTTTGTGTATGGTGTAAGAAAATGGTTGAGTTTCATTCTTCTGCACATGGCTGTTTAATTTTCTCATCACCATTTATTGAAGAGACTGCCTTTTTTCCACTGGATATTTTTTCCTGCTTTGTCAAAGATTATATATATATATATATATTTCTTTATCCATTGATCCATTGATGGACACTTATGTTGTTTCTATTCAAGAATATTTTACACTCTGTAATTATGCACATTGGTACATTTTAAGCAATTGTTTTCTTTTATAAGACATGCATATACAATAGTTCAAATACTAATCATATGCCCATTCATCCAGTTAACTTTTACTTAGCACCTGCAGTGGGTCAGACACTGTGCAAGGCATTGGGGTTCTTTGATCCGCCTACATCATGTTATCTTTTAGTGGGAAGATTACTAGGGAAGAACACGGGTGCATCAAATATTATTTATTTTATGAGAGAAACTGTGAGCATATATCTATATTTTATATTTCATAGAAGTGTTCTGTAACTGAAAACATGATCTAGTAATTTCATTGTATTTCCCTATTACATATAAAGATACTTGGTCTCACCAAGGTGGGTCATGGTCAAAGAAGTTTTATAACCACTGAATTGGAGTATATTAACTGGAAATATTTATTTATTTATTTATTTATTTATTTATTTTTATTTATTTATTTTTATCTATTTTTTAAAGATTTTATTTATTTGACAGAGAGAAACACAGACAGAGAGGGAACACAAGCAGGGGAAGGGAGAGAGGGAGAAGCAGGCTTCCCGCCTAGCAGGGAGCCCGATGTGGGACTCGATCCTGGGTCTCCGGGATCATGACCTGAGCTGAAGGCAGTCGCTTAACCAACTGAACCACCCAGGCGCCCCTGTAAATATATATTTTTAAGATTTTATTTGTTTGACACAGAGAGAGAGAATGATTACACACAAGCAGGGGCAGTGAGAGGGAGAAGAAGTTCCTCTACTATGTATGTATGTATGTATGTATGTATGTATGTATGTATCAATCCCAGGACCACAGGTACATGACCTAAGCTAAAGGCAGCCACTTAACCAACTGAGCTATCCATGTGCACCAGAAAAGAATTAATTTTATTAAAAATGCTTTGAAACTGGACTGTGATCTCCTTGGAAGCAAAGATTTTATATATGTATATATATATATATATATATATTATATGTATATATATGTATGTGTCTATCTACGTATATAAATCACTAAATACTTTGAGAAATCCTAGTGAAAATAGTGGTTTAAGAAATTTTCAATTTTCATTTTAAACAGGAAATTTGTTCATGTAACATGATACTTACACCCTATTATTTTTGCCAAAATGGCTTAGGCCCTGATATATTTTACCTAAGGGAGCGTTTCTAACATCCTCTATATATCTTCCATTTCAGCCTTATCCAACCATCTCTAGTCCTCTAAATGTTGACATTTGTTCAGTGACAATCCCCACTTTTTCTGGTTACAGGGAAGTGCATAACTACTTTATTATGTAAGTGAATATAGGGCACAGAAGTTCAAGATACTTCTGTTTAGCAAAAGCAGAGAAAGAAGACTTTTAGGTTTTATTTAACACTAATCACAATGCCTATAAATAATATGAGGAAGAATGGAAGGAGAGGGATGTGGAGAGGGAGAGAGGAAGAAGGAGATAGATGTTGAGAGGGAGGTAGGAGAAAACTAAGGGGAAGTCCATGAAGTGATAGAAATTTAAGCAGTGCTCCCATTTTCAACCTTTTATGCTAGCCCAAAGAGATATTACTGTGGATTCATAAAACTTTATACCTAAAAGTCTCAGCTAATTGCTAAATCATGCCAAGAAGAGATTGGGTTAATAATTTATAATCCATCATCAAGAAAAGCCTTTACTGTTCATACATTATTTAAAGCTATTGACTTGTTTGCCTGTTTACTTAATCAGTTTAATTCTTATAAAGTTCTGCTTAAAAGTTACTCAGCCAATTGATACTTAATCATTTGCTATCTTTAAGTTGAAGGAGGAAATTTTTCGTGAGATGCTTTCATTCACTCAACAAATATTTTTGATCATGTATACTTACAGTTGGTAAGCATAAGGAAAGAAATAAATTGGGGAAAACGTCCCTGTCCTAATGCAAGTTATTTACCAGTAGGGGAGGCAGACCAAATGGAAAAATAAAATATTTAAAATAATGATGTGAAGATAAATGTTGCACATACAAATAAAGCAAAGTAAAGGAGATAGGGAATCGGTGGCATGCAGGTGATCCTCGTTCAAGTAGGATGGGCAGGGAAGGCTTCTCTGATATGATATTTGAGCAGACACTTGAGGGAAATGAGGGGTGGGCACATGCAAATATCTGAGGTTAGAATATTCCAGGTGGAGGGAACAGCAAGAGCTAAGGCTTCAAGGTGAGTGTGCTTGGAATATTGAAAGTAAAAAAGGAGACCAGTGTGGCTAGATCTCAGTGAGCAAGGGAAGAAGATAGGATGGAAAGTTGGAGGTAAAAAGAAGCCAACCATATGGGCCTTTGGAAGGACTTCATCTTCTGAATGACATGGGAAACCATCAGAGGGTTTGGAGCAAAGGAATGATAGGATCTTACATTTTAATGTAATGATTATGGGTGCTCCATTCAAGAGAGACTAAAAGGAGACAAGGTTTGATGCAGGGAGACCAGCAAAGAGGCTGTGGTAAGAGATCATGGTGATGGGATCACGATGATTACTGCAGTGGTAATGAAAACAACAATGCAGCAGATCACTTGGAGGTTTTTGCACCAGGGAAATGAAAACTGTCCTTGCCATGTACTGAGATATGTAAAATTTCAAGTGGAGCAGTTTTGTGGCATGTTGTGGGAGGCTGAGATGGAAATTAGAAATTGCTAGTCATGTTAAATGTCAGATGTTGGAAATTTTATATGTAGTCTCTATTAACCTTACTATAAAGCCTGTGATACTGAACATTCACTTTCTATTAACTTAGGAAGCCTCAAAACATTAATTCTTCATAATAATATTAATTGTTTGTTCCAAAGCATTTTTGGACCAAATTTCCTACTGTTTTTATTTTACTGATTTGTACATAGAACATCAAAAAATACACTTCTTTTAACCTTGGTGGTAATCATAGGGACTCTCTGAATTTTGAAATGATATAAAACACTCAGAATTTAATACTGTTAGTGATATTCTTTTTTGATATTATATTTACCTTTCTGGGTTTTTTTTTCTTATTACATTATTTTATTTTTTCAGTGTTCCAAGATTCATTGTTTATGCCTCACACCCAGTGCACCATGCAATATGTGCCCTTATAATACCCACCACCAGGCTTCCCCATCCTCCTACCGCCTCCCTTCCAAGATTCTCAATTTCTTTCTGAGTCCAGAGTCTCTCATGTTTCATCTCCATCCCTGATTAACCCCATTTCCCATTTCCTTTCCTTCTCCTACTGTCCTCCAGATTACTCCTTATGCTCCACAAGTAAGTGAAATCATGTGATATTTGACTTCCTCTGCTTGGCTTATTTCACTCAGCAAATCTCCAATTCTGGTCCATGTTGCTACAGATGTTGGGTATTCATCCTTTGTGATGGAGGCATAATATTCCATTGTATATATGGACCATATTTTCTTTATCCATTCATCTGTTGAAGGGCACCTGGGCTCTTTCCACAGTTCAGATATCATGGATATTGCTGCTATGAACATTGGGGTACATGTGGCCCTTCTTTTCACTACATCTGTATCTTTGGGGTAAATACTCAGTAGTGCATTTACAGGGTCATATGGCAGTTCTATTTTTAATTTTTAAAGTATCTCCGCACTGTTTTCCAAAGCGACTGCACCAACTTGCATTCCCACCAACAGTGTTGATTCCCCTTTCTCCTCATTCTCTCCAACACTTGTTTCCTATCCTGTTAATTTTGGCCATTCTGAGTGGAGTAAAGTGGTATTTCGATGTGGTTTTGATTTGAATTTCCCTGATGGCTAATGATGACAAAAAATTTTTCATGTGTCTGTTAGCCATTTGTATGTCTTCTGTGGAGAAGTGCCTCTTCATATCTCTGCCCTTTTTTTGATGTGATCATTTTTTTTTTTTTGGTTCTTGAGTTTGAGGAGTTGTTTATAGATCTTGGATATCAGTCCTTTTTCTGTAGTGTCATTTGCAAATATCTTGTCCTACTCTGTGGGTTGCCTCTTTGTTTTGTTGACTGTATCCTTTGCTGTGCAGAAGCTTTTTATTTTGATGAAGTCCCAAAACTTCATTTTCGCTTTTGTTTCCTTAGCCTCTGGAGACGTATCTTGAAAGAAGTTGCTGTGGCCGATGTTAAAGAGGTTACTGCCTGTGTTCTCCTCTCATATTTTGATAGATTCCTGTCTCATGTTGAGGACTTTCATCCATTTCAAGTTCATCTTTGTGTGTGGCATAAGAGAATGGTCGAGTTTCATTCTTCTGTATGTAGCTGTCCAATTTTCCCAGCACCATTTATTGAAGAGACTGTCTTTTTACAACTGGATATTTTTTCCTGCTTTGTTGAAGATTATTTACCATAGAGTTGAGGGTCCATACCTAGACTCTCTACTCTGTTCCATTGGTCTATGTGTCTGTTTTTGTGCCAATACCATGCTGTCTTGGTGATCACAGCTTTGTAATAAAGGCAACATGATGCCCCCAGCTTGTTTTTCTTTTTGAACATTTACTTAGCAATTTGGGGTCCTTTCTGGTTCCATATAAATTTTAAGATTATTTGTTCTGGCGCTTTGAAAAGTGCTGGTAGAATTTTGATCGGGGTGGCATTGAAAGTATAGATTTCCCTGGGCAGTATAGACATTTTAACAATGTTTATTCTTCCGATCCATAAGCATGGAATGCTCTTCCATCTTTTTGTGTCTGCTTCAATTTCTTTTATGAGTGTTCTGTAGTTCCTCAAGTACAGATCCTTAACTTCTTTGGTTAGGTTTATTCCTAGGTATCTTATGGTTTTGAATGCTGTAGTAAATGGAATCAATTCTCTGATTTCCCTTTCTATATTTTCACTGTTAGTGTATAAGAACACAACTGATTTCTGTGTGTTGATTTTGTATCCTGCCACATTACTAAATAGTTGTATGAGTTCCAGTAGTTTGGGGATAGAGTCTTTTGGATTTTCCTTATAAAGTATCATGTCATCTGTGAAGAGAGAGTTAGACTTCTTCTTTGCCAATTTAAATACCTTTTATTTCTTTTTGTTGACTGATTGCTCTTGCTAGGACTTCTAACACTGTGTCGAACAATAGAGGCCAGAGTGGGCATCCTTGTCTTGTTCCCGATCTCACTGGGAAGGCTGTCAGTTTTTCCCCATTCACAATGATATTCTCTGTGGGTTTCTCTTAGATTTTATGACGTTGAGGAATATTCCCCCATCCCTATACTTTGAAAAATTTTAATCAAGAATGGATGCTGTATTTTGTCAGATGCTTTTTCTGCATCAATTGAGAGGACCATGTGCTTCTTCTCTCTTCTCTTATTGATTTGTTCTGTCAGGTTGATTGATTTGCAAATGTTGAACCACCCTTGCATACCAGGGATAAATCCCACCTGGCCATGGTGGATAATCTTTTTAATGTATTGTTGGATTCTATTAGCTAGGATCTTGTTAATCTTGGCATCCATGTTCATCAGGGATATTGGTCTGAAATTCTCTTTTTCGATGGGGTCTTTGCCTGGTTTGGGGATTAAAGTAGTGCTGGATTCATAGAAAGAATCTGGAAGTTTTCCTTGGTTTTCTGTTTTTTGAAACAGCTTCTGGAGAATACGTATTATTTCTTCTTTGAATATTTGGTAGAATTCTCCAGGGAATCCATCAGGTCCTGGGCTCTTGTTTCTTGGGAGATTTTTCATCACTGCTTCAATCTCATTACTGGATATTGGTCTATTCAGGTTGTCAATTTCTTTCTGTTTCACTCTTGGAAGTTTATAGGTTTCCAGGAATGCATCCATATCTTCTAGGTTGTTTAAATTATTGACAAATAACTGTTGATAGTTATTTCTGATTATTGTTTCTATTTCCTTGGTGTTAGTCCTGATCTCTCCCCTT
The DNA here is from genome assembly GCA_004023965.1 of Spilogale gracilis. Taxonomy (NCBI): domain Eukaryota; kingdom Metazoa; phylum Chordata; class Mammalia; order Carnivora; family Mephitidae; genus Spilogale; species Spilogale gracilis. The sequence continues at coordinate 5,249 of PITA01019911.1, read as the reverse complement.
TCATTCGTAATTTTATTAATCTGGGCTTCTCCGTTTTCTTTTGGATTAGTTTGGTCAACAGTTTATCAATGTTATTAATTCTTTCAAAGAACCAGCTTCTAGTTTTATCGCTGTGTTCTTCTGTATCTCTATTTTCTAATTCATTCATCTCTGCTCTAGTATTAATTATTTTCCTTCTTGTCTGTGGGTTTGGATTAATTTCTTGTTGAATTTCCAGTTCTTTAGGGTGTAAAGAAAGTTGGGGTATTTGGTATTTTTTAATTTTTTTGAGTGAGGCTTGGATGGCTATGTATTTTCCCCTGAGGACCACCTTTGCCGTATCCCATAGATTTGGAACGATGTATCTTCATTCTCATTGGTTTCCATGAAATGCTTAAGTTCTTCTTTGATTTCCTGGTTGATCCAAACATCCTTGAGCAGGGTAGTCTTTAGCTTCCAAGTGTTTGATTTTTCTTCCAAACTTTTGTCATGGTTGAATTCCAGTTTCAAGACATTGTGGTCAGAGAATATGCAGGAGATGATCTTTTTGTATCGGTTGAGCCCTGATTTGTGACCTAGTATGTAGTCTATTCTGGAGAAAGTTCCATGTGCACTCGAGAAGAATGAGTATTCTCCTGTTTTAGGAATGTTCTGAGTATATCTATGAGCTCCATCTGGTCCAATGTGTCATTCAAAGCTCTTGTTTCTCTGTTGATTTTCTGTTTAGATGGTCTGTCCATTGATGAGAGTGGTGTGTTAGGATCTCCTATAACTAATGTATTCATATTGATATGACTATTTTGCTGAACACTTGGCTTATGTAGTTGGCTGCTCTCATGTTGGGGGCATAAATATTTACAACTGTTAGATCTTCTTGGTGTATAGACCCTTTAAGAATGATGTAGTGTCCTTCTATATCTCTGACTACAGACTTTAGATTAAAATCTAATTTTTATGATATGAGAATGACTACCCCATCTTTCTTTTGAGGTTTATTGGCATGTAAGATGTTCTTCCATCCCCTCACTTTCAATCTGGAAGTGTCTTTAGATTCAAAACATGTCTCTTGTAGACAGCATATGGACAGGTCTTGTGGTTTTATCCAGTCTGCAACCCTGTGCCATTTTATTGGAGCATTTAGTCCAGTCACATTGAGAGTGATTATTGATAGGCACGTTTATATTGACATCATGTTGCCTGTGAAGTTCTTGTTTCTATAGATTAACTCTAAATTTCTGTCCTGTGTCACTCTTGGGTTCTTTCCTCTTTTATAGAATGCCCCCTTAATATTTCTTGTAGTACTGGCTTCGTGGTCGCATAACCTTTTACCTTGCTGGTCTTGGAAGCTCTTTATCTCTCCTTCCATTTTGAAAGTCAACTTTGCTGGGTACATTATCCTTGGTTGCATATGTTTTTCATTTATTTTTCTGAATATGTCTTGCCAGCCCTTTCTGGCTTTCCAGGTTTCTGTGGATAGGTCTGACATTATTCTGATGGTCCTCCCTCTGTAGGTAAGGGATCTCTTCCCCCTAGCTGCCCTTAAGACATATTCTTTGAATTTTGGATTTGTGAATTTCCCAGTTATGTACCTGGAGGTTTTTCTAGCCTTGTTGATCTTAGGGGGTGTCCTTTCTGCCTCTAGGACACAAACACTTATTTTATTTCCCAGATTGCGGGATTAGGGAAATTTTCATCCAGAATTTGTTCAGCTATATCTTCCAGTCTTCTCTCTGTCTCAGGTCACTCAGGGATTCCAATAATTCTGATATTGGAATGTTCATGGTGGCATTTATTTCATGGGATTTTCACTGTTTGTTCCAAGACTTCTTCTGGTCATCCATCTCAATCAATCCGCTTCACTCACCCTAGCTGTTAGAGTATTTAGATTAGATTGGATCTCATTGATAGCATTTTTAACCTCTGTAGTTCGGCTTTCACTTCTGCCCTTAGAGCTTCTATCTTTCCACTAACGTCCTTTTCTAAATTAACCATTGCTTCGGTAATTGCTACCTTGAATTCCATTTCTGTCATATTGTTTGTGTTCATACCCAGTAGTTGGTGACAGGAGTTTCAGTTTCTGAATTTTTCTTCTTTGGGGTATTTCTCCTCTGAGTCATTTTGGTCAGGGGTGGTTGAGGGGATGTATAGCTGAATATGTCAACCACAGTCCAGGTGAGTTGCCTGTTGGAAGGTTTTGGAGCAATCAGAAGTCACCACCGAAAAGGAAGAAGAAAGAAAAAAGAGAGAGAAGAAGAGAAAAGAAGCAAGAAAAAAAGCCGGCCAAAACAGGCCCCAATGGTAGGATTTATATGGCACAAAACCAAAAAAAGAATAAACAAAAAGACTGTCAAAAGTAAAAGAAAGGACGAAAAAGCAAAAAGCAAAACCCATGCCAAATGACCCCCAGGAACAATATTGTTTATTACAAGGGCAAAAATAAATACACGGAAACACTGACAGAAGAATCGGATGGGAAGGTGAATACAAACCCTCATAGTGGGCAAGGAAAGTATTTCAGTTCCTCCTGGGTGTATCTTGTTATTATTGTTAGAGGACTCCACTTTCAAGAGATATAGGGAAATTAAAACTGGTTTATATATAGGGGTAGTATTAAATAGAAATTAATGATTACCTTGAAGCTTATAACTATATGTATATTTATTTTTTTAATATTAAAGTTATTTATTTGACACAGAGAGAGATCACAAGTAGGCAGAGAGAGAGGAGGAAGCAGGCTCCCCGCTGAGCAGAGAGCCCAATGCGGGCCTCGATCCCAGGACCCTGAGATCATGACCTGAGCTGAAAGCAGAGGCATTAACCCACTGAGCCACCCAGGCGCCCAACTATATGTATATTTAAAAGAAAAAAACAAAGATAGACATGTGTATGAAAAAAGTTCAAGTAAAAATTTATTATGGAATGTTGTATTAAATATCATATTGGAACAATAAGTGTGTTAAAAAATATAAGAACAAAAACGGCAGAATACTCATTCTTCTCGAGTGCACATGGAACTTTCTCCAGAATAGACCATATACTAGGTCACAAATCAGGGCTCAACCAATACCAGAAGATTGAAATTATTCCCTGAATATTCTCTGACCACAATGTCGTGAAATTGGAACTCAAACACCATAAAAAGTTCAGAAGAAAATCAAACACTTGAAAGCTAAAGACGATCCTGCTCAAGAATCTGTGGATCAACCAGGAAATCAAAGAAGAACTGAAACACTTCATGTAAACCAATGAGAATGAAGATACATCGATCCAAAACCTATGGGATACAGCAAAGGCAGTCCTAAGGGGAAAATACATAGCCATCAAAAACTCACTCAAAAAAAATGAAAAATCCTGAATACATCAACTCTCATTACACCTTAAAGAACTGAAAATCAACAAAAAATTAAACCAACCCCTCACACAAGATGGGAAATAATAAGGATTAGAGCACAGATGAATGAATCAGAAACTAGAGATACAGTAGAACGCATCAAGGAAACTAGAAGCTGGTTCTTTGAAAGAATCAATAATATCGATAAACCATTGGCCAAACTAACCCAAAAGAAAAGGGAGAAGACCAAATTAACAAAATCATGAATGAAAGGGGAGAGATCACGACTAACACCAAGGAACTAGAAACAATCATCAGAAATTACTATCGACAATTATATGCCAATAATTTAAACAACCTAGAAGAGATGGATACATTCCTAGAAACCTATAAACATCCAAGACTGAAACAGGAAGACATTGACAACTTGAATAGACCTATATCTAGTAATGAGATAGAAGCAGTGATCAAAAACCTCCCCAAAAACAAGAGTCCAGGACCAGTTGGATTCCCTGGGGAATTCTACCAAACATTCAAAGAAGAAATAACACCTATTCTCCCGAAGCTCTTTCAAAAAATAGAAACGGAAGGAAAACTTCCAGACTCTTTCTATGAAGCCAGCATTACTGTAATCCCCAAACCAGACAAAGACCCCATCAAAAAGAACTTCAGACCAATATTGCTGATGAATATGGATGCCAAGATTCTCAACAAGATCCTTGCCAACAGGATCCAACAATACATTAAAAATATTATCCACCATGTCCAGGTGGGTTTTATTCCAGTGATGCAAGGGTGGTTCAACACTCGCAAAACAATCAACCTGATAGAACAAATCAATAAGAGAAGAGAGAAGAACCACATGGTCCTCTCAATTGATGGAGAAAAGGCATTTGACAAAATACAACATCCGTTCCTGATCAAAACTCTTCAAAGTACAGGGATAGAGGGAACATTTCTCCACCTCATAAAATCTATCTATGAAAAACCCACAGCGAATATCATTCTCAATGGGGAAAAACTGACAGCCTTTCCGCTGAGATCAGGAACAGGACAAGGATGCCCACTCTCACCACTACTGTTCAACATAGTGTTAGAAGTCCTAGCAACAACAATCAGACAACAGAAAGAAATAAAATGTATCCAGGTTGGCAAAGAGGAAGTCAAAGTCTCTCTCTTTGCAGATGAAATGATACTCTATGTGGAAAACCCAAAAGACTCTACCCCCAAACTACTAGAACTCATACAACAATTCGGTTATGTGGCAGGATACAAAATCAATGCACAGAAATTAGTTGCATTCTTATACACTAACAATGAAAAAATAGAAAGGGAAATCAGAGAATCGATTCCGTTTACTATAGCACCAAAAACTATAAGATACTTAGGAATAAACCTAAGCAAAGAAGTTAAGGATATGTACTTGAGGAACTAGAGAACACTCATGAAGGAAACTGAAGAAGACACAAAGAGATGGAAGAGCATTCCATGCTCATGGATCGGAACCATAAACATTGTTAAAATGCCTATATTGCCCAGAGAAATCTATACTTTCAATGCCATTCCGATCAAAATTCCACCAACATTCTTCAAAGCGTTGGAACAAACAATCTTAAAATTTATACGGAACCAAAAAAGACCCCAAATCACTAAGGAATTGCTGAAGAAGAAAAGCAAAGCTGGGGGTATCTTGCTACCTGACTTCAGGCTTTATTCCAAAGCTGTGATTACGAAGACAGTATGGTACTGGCACAAAAACAGAGAAATAGACCAATGGAACAGAGTGGAGAGTCCAGATATGGACCCACAAATCTATGGGCAAATCATCTTTGACAAAGCAGGAAAAAATATCCAGTGGAAAAAAGACAGTCTCTTCAATAAATGGTGCTGGGAAAATTGGACAGCTACATATAGAAGAATGAAACTAGACCATTCTCTT
>PITA01019910.1:0-36268 GCA_004023965.1 Spilogale gracilis | reverse complement strand
ACTATTAATTACTTTTCTATTTGTAGGGTGTCAGGACAGAACCCAATTCCTTTAGGACTATTACTTATTGTAGCAACCAAATAAGATGGATTTATTGAACTTGTTCCAGAGTAGCTGTGCATATAGAGCCCCTTGCAAACAGAATGTGATCCATATGACCTAACTGCAGACTTACAGATGATGTCCTTAAGGAGATGGCTTGGTGTGGGTCACTGGACAAAGAGGCAGGGTCAGTCACGAGCTAATAAGTAGGGGACCCCGGAACTGAACCCAACACTCATGTTATTTCAATTACTTTATGCTGCTTTCTAATGCATCACAAACTTTGTCAAATATTAGCAGGAAAACTTACTGATGTTTTGAGCTCCATAGCCTGAAGTAGTAGTTCCAGAGCAATGATGGTTTTACCAGTTCAGTTTCTTTCTTTTTTTTTTTTAAGATTTTATTTATTTATTTGACAGAGAGAGAGATCACAGTAGGCAGAGAGGCAGGCAGAGAGAGAGGAGGAAGCAGGCTCCCTGCTGAGCAGAGAGCCTGATGCTGGCCTTAGATCCCAGGACCCTGAGATCATGACCTGAGATCATGACCTGAGCCAAAGGCAGGGGCTTTAACCCACTGAGCCACCCAGGCGCCCAGCCAGTTTAGTTTCATATAAGATGCTTATTTCTCTAGAATGACGGGAGAGTTTACTGTTTGTTCGGTATAATAGATGTTTTTCAGATGGCCTAAATATATCCTAACTCTTTTAATTTCTGTTGGAAGGTTTTTCTAAGACACATTTCACATATTTTCAGTTGCTTAAACTGAGGGTCCTAAACCATAATTTAATGTTTACTTAATTTTTTTCAAGATAATAATGAGGAAAAAGGTTTTAAATGTTTTTCAGTTTTTGTGCCTGAATAAAATGGTAACATACAGATGCACAGACACACACCCTTTAATTTTAAATAAATATGTTTAAAATGTGTATCTCTATATGTTAACTAACTTTAATTTAAATAAAACCTAAAAAAAAGTTACTCCTCCGTATCAAGTTATCCACTGTTACGCCTCACTAGTCTCAAGAAAACAGTAACCAAAGTACCTTCTTTCTGCTTAGGACCTAATACCTCAAGATCCCATGAGAATTATGCACTTACTTAAGATAATATGTGAGAATTGTTATGGGTAAGTTTCTTTAATAATTATGTGTTGTTCTAGTTAATGTTAAGGTCAGTTTATATTATTGAACATCATTTACAAAGTTAGTATTTTGTTATCTAAATTTAGTAACTTTGAATTAAAAATTGCTTATGTTAAATCCAGCTACATTTAAAAATCCATTTGTAAAAAGTCCATTTTTTTAAATTATTTTGCTTCTTTTAAAAAGAATTAATTAAATAGCAAATCATGGACCAAATCATGTTTCCCCAAATTCATATGTTGAAGCCATAAGTACAATGTGATTATATCTGGAAATAGGGCCTTTGAGAAGGAAACTACAGTTAAATGAGGTCGTAAATGTGGGACCCTCATCTGAGAGACTGATGCCCTCATAAGAAAAAGAAGATATACCCGGTCTCTCTCTTCTAGTACACACAGAAGAAAAGCTATGTGAAGACATAGCAAGAAGGCAGAAAGAGGTCTCACAAGGAACCAACTATGTGGGCACCTTGATCTTGGACATCCGTCCTCCAGAACTATGAGAAAATAAATTTCTGTGTGTTAAGCCACCCAGTCTATGGTATCTTGTTACAGCAATCCACACTTACTGATACAATCAACAATTAATTCTTTTTCCTAATTGTTGATGCACTTCTCTGTGATATCAGCAAACCAATGAGTTACAAATTAAGATAAAATCAATAATGCCATAGAAAACAGCCAGAGGAATCTTACAGGAAGGAGCATAAGAATGACTATGGATTCTTTCCCTATAATTTTTCCCATTATGGGATATAAAAATGTATCTTTGAATCAGTGGGTCTTGATATTCTACAGTATAATAAGATGCACTCAATGGTTTCAGTTTACTTTTTCAAATGTGTTTTGCTATTTTGAACCATAGCTCTAGTTTGTGGTTGTAAAGAAAATTTGTGGCATCTTGGGAAGAAGGCCTGATTGTTGCCAAAAAGCAAGGGTCTCCATCCCTTCAAAGTTTAACAGTACCAGCTTGAAATTGAGTTCTGAACCTCTTTTGGGAATTCCTTCAGTCCCGTCTACATGAAAGACTTATTTTCCCTGCATGGACTGTCGCCATGCTCCATGGCAGGACTGAGAAAGACTTCATAGAGTAGAGGAAACAGAAACACAGTATTTGTGTAAGATCTTTCTCTATTTATTTTTTCTTTCCATGTGAATGCAAGAGAGAATCCAATCACATCAGTCGACTAAAGACTGTAAGACACTGTACTATGCACTAAGATGAAGACAAAATAAAATGCCCAAAAGTAGCCCATGTGCATATTGTGGCATTGCAAAATAAATAAAAGAACCATAAATAAGCATTAGATGTCTTCTTATTCAGTCATTTTTAGGTATGAGAAAACTGAAAAACTAAAATTCAAAAGACTGATTCATTTCCATGTTCTCCTTCAGTAGGGTCAAGATCAAAAGTGAGCATCAGATTCCCAAGTTAGAGTCTTCTCATGAAAGAATTTAAAACCTTTAAGCTCTCTCAAATTTGCATATCCTCAGGGACAAGCCAAAAGCTCCCATACCTGTCCCTGTTACTCACCTGGGTCCAATATCCACCTTACTTTCTCCATCCCGCCTCATTCTCTGTTCCTGCTGCTACCTGCATCCTTGTCTTGGGAACTACTTCAGGCTTCTGCCTGAAGCTCCCTCATTTTAATTTCTTAATCAACTCTTATTATTTGTCAGGACTTTTTGTGATAAATGTGGAAACCAATAAGAGCCGGTTAATTGATTATAAAATAAAACCATGCATCAGAGACGAATGAGTAAGAACGTTGCTGGATTTCAGGAAGGGCTATCAGTAGGAACTGAGAAGTGAATCTGGGTTTTTGTTTCACCTCTGTGTTCCTATAGGCTTCATTTCATGTAGATTGAAAATGGTAATAACAGTCACGTAGGATGAGGTTTTTTTTTTTTTTTAATTTTAAGGGGAAAAGACTCATTTGAGCAAACTTTTTTTTTCAGTTTTACTGAAATATAACTGACATATAGCACTGTATAACTTTAAAGTATACAGCATAACAACTTGATATGCATAAACTATGGAATGACAACCACAGTAAGTTTGACGATCTTAATGATTTTATTAAAAGCACACATGTATGAGAAACAGAATTATGATAGGTATTTATCTAGATTTCTAAGGAGTAATGTTCTTTACCAAAAGCTGCATTACAGAAAATATATCTGTGTAAGTGAAGATAGTATCATAAGAGCCTGGGAGTAAACAAAAATGACTTTCAGCAATTTAGACATGAAGCAAATAGTTAGGGAATAGTACCTATGAAAATCTGGGTAAGTGGTAAATTAAACAAGTTCCCTCCGTTAATGGGGTAGTTGGCTTCATCATTTATGTCATAGCAGGTAGATGATGAGGAGAGACATGTTTGTAGGTATAGATTACAGGCTTTAAAACAATGATGTTCAAGAATCTTAAATATTATGTATTTTTAACCTAGGAATTTTCCTCCCAGAAATTTATTCTAAGGAAATGCCTATACAATATCCATCCTAAGGAAACAACCAGATAAGAATTATAGATTTTTGTAGCCACATTTATCAAAAAGCTGGTAATTCACATTAATGGTTTATTGCTCAGTAGGAACTCATAGAGATTAGCAGGGGGAGATTTTTTCCAGAGAATTTCCCATTATCCAATCTGGAGGAGGGAAACAGAAACATTTCTCCAGCCCTCTCCAGCCTTCCTGTTTCACTTTGGGGGCTAAAGAAAAAAGCTAAAAAAAAGCGTAATTGAAATTATGGTCCACCTCTTCCACCAAGGACTAGTTAATCTTACATCTAATTAGCATGCAATGTGTCCTCTTTTGTTTCTGGCTTCCTTTGTTCAATTTTAGATTTGTGAGATTTATTCTATTCATATTGTGGATATTTCTATTGCCCATATTATCATTCTGTGTCATGGTTAATCTTTCATTCTTGTTGCTGAATGGTATTCTGTTGTGTGAATTAAAAAAAAAAAATCAATTGTACTCTCATTGAGCCTGTGGGTTGATTCTAGTTGAAGCCATTAAGAATAATTCTCTTATGGACATTTCAGTTCATCCTTTTTTTTTTTTTTAACATATGTCACATTTCTATTGTATATATACCAAGAACTGGAACTGCAGCATTATAGAGTATGAAATTATTCAGTTTCAGTAGAAACTATTAAATAGCTTTCCAAAGTAATTTTACTTTCATTGGCAATTATGAGAGTTGCAATTTGTTTCATATCCTTGCCAAGATTGAATATTTACTGTCTTTCTCAGTTTAGGTTTCTGAAATTTGGATGTGGAATCACAATTCCCCAATAGTTGATGGAGTTTAGCACCTTTCCTATGCTTATTGGCCATTTGGCTTTGTGCATGCTCAAGACATGTGTTCATCATTATTTTTTTTCCATGAGGTTCTCTAACTCTTTTTGATACAGGAGTCTTTTTTTTTTTTTTTTTAAGATTTTATTTATTTGACAGAGAGAAACACAGCTAGAGAGGGAACACAAGCAGGGGGAGTAAAAGAGGGAGAAGCAGGCTTCCCGCTGAGCGGGGAGCCTGATGCAGGACTGGATCCTGGAACTCAGGGATCATGACCTGAGCCGAAGGCAGAGGCTTAATGACTGAGCCATCCAGGTGCCCCTTGATACAGGAGTCTTGTTTGGGTTTCAGTTTGTTTTGTTTAAAGTGCATCTGTCTTATATATTACCTCATTGTTAGATACATCTGTCTACATACATATTTATATCTATAACTATTTATATTATTTTCACTCTTTTATTGGTACCTTTTGATGAACAATAGTTTTTAATTTTTAAAGTTCTTAATTTTTAGTATAAAATTTACCAACTTCATCCTTTGTGATTAATGTTTTCTATTCTGGTCAAGAAATTTTTTTATTTTTTTAAAGACTTATTTATTTATTTGTCAGAGAGAGAGAAAGAGAGCACAAGCAGGGGGAGTGGCAGGCAGGGGAGAAGCAGGCTCCACACTGAGCAAGAAGCTGGACATGGGATTCCATCCCAGGATCCTGGGATCATGACATGAACCAAAGGCAGAGAGCATAACCGACTGAGCCACCCAAGTGTCCCTGTGTTTTTTTGTTTTTGGCATTTTTAAAAACTATTTTATTGCTATATTAGAGAGAGATTGGTTGAGAACACAGGGGAAGAGTGAGAAGGAGAAGCAGACTCCCTGCGGAGTAGAAAGCCAAACTGGTCAAGAAACTTTTTAAGCAAATAACTTTGGTTATTCCAAGGTCACAAAGATGTTTTCTAAATTCTCCTCTAAATGTTTTATATTTTATTACTTATGTTTATAGCAGTAATCCATCCTAATTTGATTTTGTGTATAGTATGAGATAGGTGTTCAGAATAATTTTTTCTCTAATGGGTATTAATTGATTTGGCACCATGTATGGTATAATTCATAATAATTTAGTATATTATATCAAACTAAAATGCAGGCTCTGTTGTATTCAGGAAATGAAATATGTGTGGATTTGTTTCTGTATGCTTCAGTTGATCTTATTAGTCAATATATCTATCCTTGTGCCAATAACAATCCATTTTAATAGCCATAGTTTTGTAACAATATAGGAAAAACACTGTTTTTCTTTACACACTCACCCAGAACACTTTTGTGACAAGAAGTGTAGACTTCTTCACACACTGACCAATTTTCCAACTCTATCCGAGTGTCCTACAATTCAGTCTTACTCTGACACTAACTGACTTCGTGCCAACCCCACAAGTTAAGGGCTCAGTCCAGGAACCCTGTCCTCCACTTCAGATGGCACCTGTAAGTAGTGGGTCCCCAAGTTGACCACAGCTTCTGTTCTACTTAGCTACAAATTGTAGGTTCCCATAAACCCTACCTTGGGTACAATAATTTGCTAGAGCAATTCACAGAATCCAGGAAAACAGTTTGTTTTTTTTATCAGTGACTTATTATAAAGGATATTTTAAAGGATACAAATGAATAACATAATCAAGTGTTTCTTGGGTGATCTCTGGAAGGATCTCAAGCACAGAAACTTTTGCCCCTACCGTTGGAGTGTGTTACCTTCTGGTCATGTGGATGTGTTCATCAACCCGGAAGCGTCCAGAACCTTGTACTTTTTCTGGATTTTTATGCAGGATTCATTATGTAGACGTGATTTATTACTCACTTTCCCCTCTCCAGAGAATGGGAGTGGGGCTAAAAGTACCAAGTTTCTATTCTGTCCTTTAATTTTGTCCTAACTATTCTTTGTTCTTTGTGTTTCTAAAACTTAAAGTTCAGCTTGTCAATTTCAATAAAACATCCTCCTGGACTAACTTAATAAGATTGCATTTAATTTCTAGTTTAAGTTAGGAGACATCAACATCTTTACAGTATTGTAGCTTAAATTAATGAAAATGGTACATCCTTTAACTTACTGTAATCCTTTTATTTTTCTTAACATTTTATTGGTTTTTATTTAGGGGTCTTTTAGAACATGTTAAATTTGTTACTTGATATTGAATTTTTATGATGACATTCATTTTATTTTCTATTTGGTATAACCATATAGAACTATATTTGATTTTTTATACTGATCTATATCCACCAAACTTGTTAAATTCAATAGTTTGTGGACTTCCTCAGGTTATCTATCTGCACAATGATGTCATCTGTAAGTAGTGATGTTATCATTTCCTTCATATCATGATTCTATTTATTTATTTTTCTTGACTTTATGAAATATCTTATGGAAGTACTGATAATGAGTATTTCTTTACAATTTCTGGAGAAAAAATTCAGTATTTCACCATAGTACATAATGAGGGCTGTAAGTATTGGGGTCTATTCTTTTTCAGATAGAAGAAAATCTCTTCTATTTCTAATTTTTCTAATCATAAATGTGTTATACATTGTCAAATGTCTTTTGCCTCTTGCACATATATTAAGATTATTTTTTTCTTTTCTGTTAATGTAAATTTTATTAATTAGTTTTTTAGTTCTATTAATTAACACATTTTTAATATATAGCTACATTTTTGCATTTAAGTTCCTGAGAAAGATTGGCCAAATATAGTTTTTTTCTTGAAAAATAATATTTAGAATCAAAATTGAATTAGTCTTATAAAAAGAGAATTATTTTATTTTATTCTATTTTTAGAATATCAGCATTATTGGAAAAATTTTCTAGAAAAGCCATCTGGTTTTGAGGTTTTTTTCTGAAAGAACTCAAATTATGGTTTCAATATTTTAACAAGTACTTAAGTAATCAGATGTTATATTTGTTTTTCTCTCAGCTTTGTATTATTCAGCGAATTTTTCTATTCCATCCAAATTATAAATGTTGGTATCATAAAGCTGGTCATAATATATTCCTATCATCATTTGATATTGGAATTATTTGTGTCTGTCTTTTATGTCCAATATTGCTAATCAATATCATTTTTATTTTTTATTCAATATTTTTCTAGTGACTTACCAATATCATTGACATTTAAAATAACAAGACTTTAGCTTTATTTGTATTATCCATTTATATCTAGATTATATTTTGTTTATAACTTCTCTTATCTTTGGGATTTATTTTCTTGTATATTCTTTGGATTTGATTTGACTTTCTTCTCAAATTGATAATGAATGCTTAGCCATTTTCAGTCTTTACATTTTTTTCCAATACATAAAGTTAAGCCTATAAATTTCTCTCAAAACATTGTCTTAGCCCTATTCCACATTTTTATATATTTTATAACTTTATTAACTTTCCATTTAAAATATTTTCCAATTTGCATTGAGTTCTTCTTTGACCCTGGAATAGTAAAAAATATCTTCCCTAACACTTTGGAGTTTGGAGTTTGAGAATTTCTTGTTGCTTTCTTTCTTTTTTTTTTAATATTTTTTATTTATTTGACAGAGAGAAACACAGTCAGAGAGGGAACACAAGCAGGGAGGGTGAGAGAGGGAGAAGCAGGCCTCCCGCTGAGCAGGGAGCCTGATGTGGGACTTGATCCGGGGTCTCCGGGATCATGACCTGAGCCGAAGGCAGTCGCCTAACCAAGTGAGCCACCCAGGCGCCCCTGTTGCTTTCTTTTTAAAAAAAAACAAAAAAAATTAATAAAATAAATCCTCACTAATCTCTTTGTGGTTAGAGAACATAATTGGAATAATTTCATTCTTTTGAAATTTGTTGAGTCTATCTTTATGGCTTTTCCATCCATCTCCTTTATACAGAGAACAGTTCATATATTTCTATCTTGGGACTAAAAAAATGCTATTTTGTATTAGAAGGGAGGAAAAAGGTAATGAAATGATGAATTTTTTTTTTTTTAAGATTTTATTTATTTGACAGAGAGAAACACAGCCAGAGAAGGAACACAAGCAAGGGGAGTGAGAGAGGGAGAAGCAGGCTTTTCCCTGAGCAGGGAGCCCGATATGGGACTCAATCCCTGGTCTCTGGGATCATGACCTGAGCCGAAGGCAGTCGCTTAACCAACTGAGCCACCCAGGTGCCCCGAAATGATGAAATCTTAACTGGTCCACTTATTCCTGATAGAGTTCTTTAATTAATTACACTCATAATTGCCCTGTGTCCCACACCTGTCCTTTGTACAATTAACTCAGATTCCAGTGCCTTCAGGGTTCCCTCAGTAAAGACTGTTCTTACCTCTAGTGTTTTGGAGTGTGAATTTCTCTAATAATATCAACCCATCTGCTTGAAATTTTCCAGATTTCCTCAAATATTCTGGTCCACTGATTTCTTGTTTTCCTGTAGTTAGCTTCCTAATTCCTTTTATAACTTTCTGTAATCCCAAAGGAAGTGTGGGAACAAAAGGCAGTAAAGCTGAATGCTCCGTCTTCCATCTTGAATAAGAGCGTGGCTCATTTTTAACAATATTTTCTGTGATTCATATTTAACTTCGCTTTTGAAAACAGGATTATATAAACCAGTATTAAATATTAAAACTGAGCATTTAGATAAGATTGGTTTTTTTATAATTGGAAAATTATAGGTCAAAGTAGGACTGCTCCCTATTCTTTGTTAAAACCAACCATTTATTTGTTCAATTCAACCTGTAGTCCAATGGGGGAAATTATATCTTTCTGTAAAAATGAACTGTCTGGTCACTTATGAAGACCCAGATTCTTTCAGCCAGACCAAGAAAGCTGAGTCATCCCAAATGCCGCCCAAGAATTGTTACTGAAAGGGCCGTTTATGGTCAACAAATTGAGGTAGTAGGTAGAGCATAGAGAAATAAGTGACCCACAGAAGCAGCATACATAGATATCATTTTTTGTGCCAAAAGCTTCATCAAGTTTCCTTTCATCTGCCGATTTCCACTGGTCCCTTCAAGTGAGAGAAAAGTCAACTTGTCAAAAGCTGACATTCTTCCTCTAAATAGTTTCACAATTGTTATGGCACTTTAGCTTCTCAAGTTTGAAAAGAGGAGGAAAAAAAAAATCCTCACAGAAAGAAGGTGCTAGTTCAATGTATTTTCCTGAAAAAAAAAATTACAATAAATACTCTCCAGGACTAGAAAGTGAAAATTTAGGTCAGCCATTAGAAAGTTGTACTCTACTATCATAAGATTCTTTTTGAAATATTTGTCTCTATTATAACTGGGTCCACTTCTACTTCTGGCATGTGAAATACATGAACCTGTTCAAGCTCAGTGATTTAGACCTTCTCCTTGATAGTTCATGGAAGCATCTCAGTCTCTTGAAATTGCTGAGAAATTAATTTTTCCCTGAAAATATAATCCAACTGATGCTCATATCATGTAAAAATTAGTATATCTCCCTTAAATGTAAATTTCTTGTATGCTTTACATAAGATGATTGCTACAATCTTTGTGAAGAGTGAGAAATACAAAATACATGAATTTACATAATGATGATCTATATAGATCAGGAATATATCTATTCCCAACTGTCTCAGCAGTTGGAGTTTGGGCACAATCACAATGTAATCATCAAGTACAGGGAGCGGGAGCTCCTCTCCTATCTCACTAAGTGATCAGGGGTCCATTTGATTTTACAGTTTCTCAAAGAAGAACTATAGATGAGTATGACTTCGAGTAGTTGGACCATGAGCACAGTCTCATGGGACTGGTCTGCTAGCTGAAACAGGCTGATGAGGGCTGTCGTTGAAGATTCTGACTAGTGGGAACCTGAGCAATGAATGACTGGGAAGGATTTTTATTCAAAAAAGTTCTTCAACAACAAAAAAAATGAATTTGCTTTGTTTGTTTTAGATTTGTTGTTGTTGTTGTTGTTGTTGTTGTTGTTGTTCTATTGCCAAGTTCTTTTATGAAGTGACTTTTCTCTGAGACTATGTTCCTGTTAGAGGAATCCTAATACCCATGCACCCCTACTTCTCCCACATTTTTCAGACTCTGCCTTTTTCCAGCTCACTACCCTTTGTTTCCCACCACAAAAATGTATAATCTCTTTCTTATAATAATAATAATACTTGAAAGTCAATCAGTAACCTGGACAATAATCCATTAAAACAAAGAATGAAGCACAGAAAACAGAACAAAACAAAACAAAAAACAAAAAAACTTGCATAGGAAATGAGAGTGTAGTTGATAGCTGTGTAGTTGATATTTACTAGTAAAAAAGAGAAAAATTCATCCTGCTTTTGAGAAGAGAGCTTTCCATCCCAAACATCCATTCCCAAATCCTACCCAAAAAGAGGCAGAATGAACTACTTATAATAGAGCAAAGAAAAGAAAATGGAAATTTTCTATTTTTAGATCTATCAGAAGTTAGCATTCATATTCATCTACTACTAACATACTTATAAGTACAAGAAATTTAGTTGAGAAGATATCAATAGTTTTCCTTTTAGTTTCTGAGTACATGCTTGACTTTTCTGGTTTAAAACTATATCAGTACATGACTTTTAAGTCTCTTGAGTTTCCTAAAATGTCATAGAATTGATGTTTAACAAAGTCTTGTATAAAGGTTTAAAAAAGATTGAGGTTCTTAGTAACAGAAACTACATTTTAAAATTTTAGACTAGTCAAAGAGTTTGTCCTAAAAACATGTATTATCTGTTCCAGAATTCATAGAAAAGTACACATTAAAAGTTTATTGAATTCAGCATATTTTAAAAACTTGGAAAGATGTAATTTTCTATTTATATCCAAAATACAATCTGTGAATAAAAAAATCAAAGACAAACTAGAGAAGTTATTTAGTCTATCTTTATTTAAAATGAGCCAACAACAACAACAACAACAAAAACAAAGAACAACAACAAAAAAAATGCAATTGGCTAACTGACAATTTCGCTTTATTTCCTTGATGCTGATGGAGAGAATTTTTAATACCTACACGGCTAATAAGTTGGGAAGTTATGAGCTTTATCTGAATATAGATATTTAGCCAGAAAGAAAAAAAATAGTGGATTTACTGTTCAGAGAATAGTGAATATTGAACAGACGTGGTTGTCTATATACCAGTCTTCTCAGTGCCAGAGTATGTGTCCTCAGTTCAAAGGAATACATGAATATGCAAAGATATATTTTCAGTCTTATGTGTTTAGTGTTATGATAGATGAGCTGACAAAGCACATAAAAAATCATCTAAATAACAACAGTAACAAATAACAGTAAGTATTGGTGCCGACTACGAAATGTCCATTATGGTCCACATTCTCTGCTAAGTGCTTCATAAACAAGGCTCCTGGAGTCCTCGCTGAAGAATGTAGGTATAATTGTCCTCATTCTAATCAATACCAATCATAATGATCTGGAGGGTAGGATCTTATTTCTATGGCTTGTAAGTGGAAGATCGGGAATTCATTATTTTATCTAAATCCAAATGCCATGTTTTTAACCCCCATTTTTCATCCCCTTGCTTAACAATTAGGGATTTTTTTTTATATATATATAGAGAGAGAAGACACTATTGTAGTTGCATTTGAAAAAAATGTGAAGTGAAGCAGACAAGGAAGCAGAGTAAGGAAGCTAATTTGATCGAGAAGAATGTCCTTTACTCACCAGAAGAGAGAAGTACATTATATTTTTAGGGAATCCAAAGAAATTTTCTGTCACAGAGTTATAAATTGCATAGTGCAAGGGGCAGATATGAGAATGAAGGGTTAGGCTGGGGTCAGATTATGAGGGATTCAAATGCTCAACTGGGAATCTGGGGTTTCTCTGGGTTATAGAAAATGAGTGCAGTTTAAGTGGGGTAATGGCCTGGTTGAACTTGCACTTTTGATGGGAGTCCCATCAGACTAGGTGAGAGGATATCTAGTAGAGTTATTATAAAAGTATCTAGTAGATAAAATGGAGCAAATCTGGAAGAAAAGAAAGGTTTCACATTGAAAGAGAGAGAGATTCAATTTGAGTAACCTATGTGTTAACAGATTAAATTCTGAAGACAAGCAAGTGTTAGAAGGGGGACTTCAGAAATCCTATTTAGGAAGGCACAGTTCTACCTGGCTTAGGTATAAACAGTGGTTGCCTTCTGTGGGACACCACTATGATTTGGGATCTAGCCAGATCTCCCTCATGATTATATTTTAAAGAAACAAAAGCAAAGCGAAGCGAAGAGAAGAGAAAGAAGAAAAGAAAAGAAAAGAAAAGAAAAGAAAAGAAAAGAAAAGAAAAGAAAAGAAAAGAAAAAAGAATAGAAAAGGAAAGAGAAAAGAAAACTTGAGCATTTATAACAAACACAGCTGTGGGAATTTTCATAGTCTGGTCATCCATTCATTCATTCATTACAGAAACAATAATTGAACTTAATGCCACACACTAGGACTGGGAATACAAGGATAAAAATATTTGTCTTTCCTCTCAAGAGCTCAGTTAGTTCTATCCACCTTCCAATCTCAGCTTTTTACCTTTTTTTTTTTTTTTACAACAAACTAATCCTACCACCAGAAAATAAGTAGCCAGTATTTCAGTCCCTTGTGTTTTCTACTAAAAATTGCCTGCAAAATGAGACATGACCCTTTTGTTATTTTCATTAGAAAGCAAATTACTTGTGATAACTTTGACAGGATTTAAATGAATGTATCGTGAGCTCTACCTTATTATGGAGTTGAATTTTTGAGAAAGGAATGGAGTCTGTCAGAATCAGGGTTTCATTGTTGCTTAAAAAGAAAAAAACGTAGCATCATTGAGCTGAGTCACTGCATGAAGATACTTAGGCTGAGCATTCAGTGGCAGTTTTTAGAAAGAATCTTACTCTGTAATGATTTATCCCTGCCATGTTATTGTTTCAAATGGTTGCAAGACGTGTATTCTTCTTATTATTTCAAAGAAAACAAGAATATTCTAACAGTAAGTTTTTGAAAACCTTTTAACTGTCCTCAATTCAAAGTATTAGAAAAGAATGATAGTTTGTGGTTTGTGTTAAAAATAAAGTGCAGCAGGGGCAGCATCTGCCTTCGGCTCAGGTCATGATCTCAGGGTTCTGGGATCGAGTCCCACATCAAACTCCCTGCTCAACGGAAACCTACTTCTGTCTCTCCCACTTTCCCTGCTTGTGTTCCCTCTCTCACTGTCTCTCTTTCTCTCTGTCAAATAATAAATAAACAAACAAACAAATAAATAAATAAATAAGATCTTTTAAAAAAACAATAAAGTGTTACAGCTTAAAGTTATTTTTGCAGTTTTTCCAATGTGCCAGGTTGATGCTAACCTTTTCAAAAGGAAATGCTTTGAGGAACTTTGATTAGAAAAACAGTGCACTGTGAGCTGGAAGTTGGAATTTGGAGCGAGGGTGGGGAAATGGCTTATAGATCTTACTCAACAGCATTTGTTGATCATAATGAATCATGTTGAAGTACAGCATTTGCTCAAAAATATTGTAACATGTGATAGCTGCATAAATGCTTGTTCACAAGGATTATGTGTCTTTTTCTCTTCCTTTCTCTCTCTTTCTTTCTCTCTCTTTTCTTTCTTTCTTTCTTTCTTTCTTTCTTTCTTTCTTTCTTTCTTTCTTTCTTTCTTTCTTTCTTTCTTTCTTTCTTTCTTTCTTTGCTTTTTTCCTCTTCCAAGATAGGATTTAAGTAAGCTTTGTCCACTCTTCATTGTTTATCAGGTAATAGTCTTACCATATAGTGCCTTTAATTTGTACAAATATGAATGAACAAGAGTGTAGTTCTTAGCCTTCATAATGCCATGACAAAAGAGTCTGCTTATACAAATTTTGCTCACATATTCCCTCAGTCTTATTCCATCACCTGGTGTTCATGTTAAAGTCAGTGAGTGCATGCTCTTGGAAATTACTCAGAGACTCTGGTCCTCCAATTTCCTTCACCCTAATGAGGGTGGTTCTCATTATGTAACTGACCCTGATTTAGCCACTTATAATTTCCTGACTCCAGGATTTTAGATTTTTTTTAAGTCAGGATTTTAGATTTTTTTGTGTTATCATTCTGTATCTGTCTTGACACTAAATATTATAGCAACCTCACTTGAATGTACAACTACAATTAGATACTGGTTCATACTAAGTTTGGTATGAAAATACATTTAGATAGACCGAAAAAAATTATTTTTAAAGGAAAACCTAATTTTCTGAATGCTTAATCTGATCATTTCCAAAAATCTAGATATTTGAAATATCTCCACTCAATTGGCTTAATTATACATTTCATTCAGATTTCTAGTCTTTTGGATAAACAAATGGAGTTTCTGTAAGTCAAGCAGAGCATATCTAAAGTAGAAAGTACCAAAAGGAAATACTAGAAATAAAAAGAACTGTACCAGAAAACAATGACTGCCATTGCTGGCTTTTTTGTAGATTCCACAATTAGAGGAAAAAACAAATGAGGCTGAAATCAGGCCATTAGAAAATTCCCAAAATAAACACAGAAGTAAAAAAGAATTAAAAGAAACACACAGAATAGCCAATAATTGTGATATACCTTCAAAAAGTAGAATATACATATTGCTGGAAGGAAAATAAAGAGAATAGAACAAAGAGAGTTCTTTAATAATAATAACAAAGAACTGTTCCAAGGTAATGACAGATACCAAAATAAAGATCCAGAAAATTTATAGAATGAAAGGGAAAAAAGAAAAAAAAAATCATGCCTAACATATCATATTCAAATTACAGAAAACCAAAGACAAAAAGACCATCTTGAAAGTATCTTGATTAAAAAAAGAAAAAAAATACAGAAACAAAAAAGAATGTACCTATAGAAGAACAAGGACAATAAGTAAACACATTAATCATAGAAGAAGTCATGTAAAGCAAGAAGAGAGTGGAGAAAAATATTTAAAGCATTGCAAGAAAAAAAATATGAACCTAAATTCCATAGTAAAATTAGCATTAAAAAATGAAGATTTAAACACAAAAACAAAAAGAAAAAAAAAGAAAAGGAAAAAAAAAACAAACCTCGAGGATTTCATTGACAGAAAACTCAACCTATATGAAGTGTTAAAGGACTCATGAGAGCTAGGTTTCTCCCTGTTGGAGTAATAAGTGAAAGATAAGCAAGGAAAGAAGTCAAAAGGAATCCATGTAGTAATGTATTAAAATTGGAGATATCAATATGAACTTACCTTTAGCTTAATATTTATAAAGAAAGTTACATATGAGGGCGCCTAGGTGGCTCAGAGGGCTAAGCCTCTGCCTTCAGCTCAGGTCATGATCTCAGGGTCCCGGGATCTGCCATATCCGACTCTCTGCTCAGCAGGGAGCCTGCTTCCTCCTCTCTCTCAACCTGTCTCTCTGCCTACTTGTGATCTCTCTCTCTCTCTGTCAAATAAATAAATAAAATCTTTAAAAAAAAAAGAAAAATAAAGTTACATATGATTATAGATAGATAAATAGAGGATAGATAGAAGGAGAGATAGATAGTCCTTGCTCTGTCAGCTGAGAGAACAAAGATACAATGACTTCCTAATACCTAATGGTAATGAAAAACCTATGGCCTAGATACAGTTTTTTGTTTTGTTTTGTTTTGTTTTGTTTTTGTTTTGTGTGTTTTTGTTTGCTTGTTTGACTTTTAGAAAGAGGTTGAGGGATGTGCAGAGGGAGAGAGAGAATCCCAAGCAGGCTCCACACCCAGTATGGAGCCTGATGTGGAGCTCAGTCTCACAACCCTGAGATCATAACCTGAGCTGAAATCAAGAGTCAGACGCTTAACTGACTGAGCCATCCAGGCACCCCAAGATAACAATTCCTTTTTTGTGTGCTTTTTTTTTTTTTAAGATTTTATTTATTTGACAGAGAGAGACAGTGAGAGAGGAAATGCAAGCAGTGGGAGTGGGAGAGGGAGAAGCAGGCTTCCTGCTGAGCAAGGAGCCCAATGCAGGACTCAACCCCAGAACCCTGGGATCATGACCTGAGCCTAAAGCAGATGCCTAACGATTGAGTCACCATAGATAACAGTTCCTAATACTATTTGCCAATAAAAGGAATATGTGCTCCTTGAAGAAATGACTGATTCTAGGTGGGAGCATGAAATATACAAGATAAGCCTGGAATATCTTGCCAAAAAGTAAGAAAGCATTTAAATAATAATGCAATAATATGATTATGTCAGAGGAGACAAATGAAAGAGCACAGAGGCTAAAATGCAATAATTTGAGCAATAAAATAAACAAAGAATTATTGGGTTATAATCAAAAGTATTTAATAAATACTTATGAGTGCATTCTGATTTAATAAATGTATAAAATAAGGAAGAATAAATTTCCTATTCTGAAGAATTTATGTAGATACTTTGCCCTCAAGGAGGTGGAACATAACTCCCCTCTCCTTAAGTGTGGGCAAGGCATAATAACTTCCTTCTAGAGAGTATAGTACAGGGAGCCTGCATGGCTCAGTGGTTGGGTGTCTTCCTTCTGCTCAGATCATGATCCCAGGGGCTTGGGGTCCAATCCCACACCAGGATCCCTGCCCAGAGGGGAGTCTGCATCTCTCCTTCTCCCTCTCCCTCTGTGTGCACGTGCTCTCTCTCTCTCTCTTTCTCTCTCTCTCTCTCTCTCTCTGAAGTTCGCATTCTCTCTCAAATAAATAAAATCTTTAAAAAAAAAGTATAGTATGGATAGTGTGGTGGAGGAGGGAAGAGAGAGAATAACTTAGTGGAGAAACCTGACAAATACTACCTAATCAAGGTGCTCAAGGTTAACCTCATTGTGGTAAGATTGGTGATAACATGATGCAATAAGAATGGAAATTTAGCTCTGTGGCCTCCTTCCGCAAACCCATCACCCATCTATTCATGAGGGGAATACAGACAAATACCAATTTATTCTTTTCAATGATCAGTGTTAGGAAACCTGAATATCCACATGCAAAATAATGAAATTGGACCCCAACCACACACCTTATACAAAAATTAATTCTAAATGGATCAATGGCCCTAATGTAAGCACTAAAATTGTAAGTCTGGAATACAATATAGCTATACATTATTGTGACCTTAGAGTAGGTATTTTTTGTTGTTATGACACCCACAGCACAAGCACCGAAAAAAAAAAAAAAGCAGATGAGTTGACTTCATTCATTTCATTCAGTTAAAAACTTTGTGTTTCAAAGAATACTATTGACATAATTAAAAGACCACATATAAAATGTAAGAAAATATTTGTAAACTGTATGTCTCTTACTGGTCTAAGATCCAGAATATGTTAAGAACTCTTACTACACAAAAATGAAAAATGAAAAGTAATTCAATATAAATGTGGACAAAAATTCACATACCCATTATTGTAAAAGAGATACACAAATGACAAATTAGGACATGAAAAGATGCCCAGCATCATTAGCCATCTGGAAAAGGTAAAACAAAACCACAATGAGATATCACATCACACCCACTAGGATGACCAAGTTAAAAAAGACATCTGATACTAAGTGCTGACACGGATGTGGAAAATTTAGAATCTTCATGCACTACAGGGTGGGAATGTAAAATGGAGCAGTCACTATAGAGAAGAATTTGGCCGTTCCCAAAACAATTGAGTAGAGTTACTCTATGATCCAGCTTTTCTATCCCTAGACACGTATCCAAGAGCCTGAAAACATATCCTCACACAAAAACTTGTATTCAAATGTTCATAGCAGCATTATATGTAATAGGCAAAAAGCAGAAACAACCCAAATGTCCACCAACTGATACATTGGAAAACAAAGTATAGTATATCCATACAAGTGAATATTATTTAACCACGTAAAGGAATAAAGTACTAACACATGCAACAACATGGGATAGATCTTGAAATCGTTATACTAAATGAAAGAAGCCAGACAGAAAGGGCCACACATTATATGATTTTATTTATACGAATTGTCCAGAATAGACAAATCCATAGAGATAAAAAGTAAGTTAGTGGTTTCCAGGGGATTGAGAGGGTAGGAAATGAGTATGGTATTTCCTTTGTGGGTGACAGAATTAATCTGGAATAAGATAAGAGTAAGGGTTGAAGAACCGTGTGTATATACTAAAATCCACTAAACTGTAGCATTTACAAGGTGAATTTTATGACATGTTAATTATATCTCAAATTTTAAAAATCCCAGTTAAGGGCCATTGTGGTTTTTATTCCTCATCTATATCCAGTCGGTACCCCTCAAACCTGTCAAGGCCATCAAGAATAAAGAAAGAGGAGAAACTCTCACAGCCAAGAAGGAACTAAAGAATAATGGATGCTAAATCCTATATGTAACCTGAATGACGTCCAAGAAAAGAAAAAGACCTAATAAAAACTAAAGAAACCGGGGCGCCTGGGTGGCTCAGTTGGTTGAGCGACTGCCTTCGGCTCAGGTCATGATTCCAGAGACCCCACATCGGGCTCCCTGCTTGGTGGGAAGCCTGCTTCTCCCTCTCTCACTCCCCTTGCTTGTGTTCCCTCTCTCACTGTGTTTCTCTCTGTCAAATAAATAAATAAATAAAATCTTAAAAAAAAAAACAACTAAAGAAACCTAATTAGTGCATGGGCTTCATTTAGTAATAATGTATCAATATTGACTTGTTAATTGTGACACATCTACCACAGTTATGTAAGACAGTGGTGACAAACTGCATGTGGGCCATTTGGGACTCTGCATACTACCTTCTCACTGTTCTTATAAATCTAAAATTTTGCTAAGAGAAACTCAATTTTTAAGTGCTGGTATCACTCCCACTACAAAGATAAATAAATAGAGGCAACAAAACATACATAAGTTGCCTATGGTCATAGCTAGAAAGTGCCAGGGCTGGTGCTTGCACTTACGCAGTCAGGCTTTAGAGTCTGTGCTTTTTACCATTGTAAGCTTCGAGATGCGTTTGAATAGTATGGAGTCTAGCAAGGAAGGGTTTGGAGGGAGTAAAGAGAGAGGCTCAGCCAGCTATTATCCCATGTCTCCCCCTACAGAGTTATCTCAGGCTGACTGCAGACCTAATCTATTAACCAAAGGTTTTAGCTCCTGCCCAGAGGAGTGTTTTTTTGTTGTTGTTGTTGTTTTTTGTTTTTTTAAATATCTATTTATTTATTTATTTGACATAGAGAAACACAGCCAGAGAGTGAACACAAGCAGGGGGAGTGAGAGAGAGAGAAGCAGGCTTCCCGCCAAGCAGGGAGCCCGATGTGGGGCTCCATCCCAGGTCTTTGGGACTGTGACCTTAGCCGAAGGCAGTCACTTAAACAACTGAGCCACCCAGGCACCCCCCAGAGAAGTTTTCCATGCATCTTTCTTCAGATTCCAGTAATACATCCCTCTCCAGCCCCTCAAGCTTTAGCATTATATTATCCTCTGTGGTTTCCTTCCATCCTGCCTGTATTTTTGTGAATGGAAGTCATATTAAACTCTTCTCATAGTTGTTCCTTTTGAATAGAGTACCTTTACCAGTGTAGTCACTTCCTGGTAATATCACTATATTAATTCTTAACTTACTGTCAAACAACATAGCTTAACAGGAAGAAGTAGGGGAAGTTACCTTCAGTGGCCTCTGACTTCCCCATCAGACTCCTTCAAATATACACTGAGGGTTTTTGTTGGACAAACACAGTTATTTATAAATTTTTGTAGCCCCATTTCAGAATTTAGTATATTACAAAGCAGGTTCTTGGTACGTACTTGGTTGAATGAATGAATGAAGAGTTCCTTCTTCTTCTCTTCAGGCACCTTCTCCCACAATGCAATGAAGTACCTCTGTCAACAGACCACTGAAGTGATGGCTCATGGTTCATGGATATAACCCAGTTTGATCCTATTTTTGTAGTTAGTCTTATACTGGTAAATTCAGTGATATGAAGGCAAAATCATGCAAAGCATCGCCATATTTAGGTTTTATGGCTTACCTATAATCATAATGAAAAGTAGCCTAAAAATAAAATATAAACCAGAAGCTTTATGGAGTTATCCAGAGGAAATGGAAGAATCAAGAGATAATATGAAAGGAAAGACGAACAAACAACAAGAAAAGCAAAAAAGCAAATTACTGCATACCTTAGGCAATAACAAAGGATATAGGAATCATGACATAGGGTAGCTTTTAGCTCTTCCTTTGACAACAGGCTTGAGACCCAACAAAATGCCCATAGGCCATCAGCTGAATTCCTGAGCATTAGGCTCCTTTCTCATTTATTCTTTTATACTTGAAATATCTATAACAGTTTGGGGTTCAACTCTCTCCTCCAAAGATGAATATGAGTGAATAGGTCATTGGTTAACCTCAAAGAGGTGCTGTAAAAACAGAATAATTGTGGAGGACTGTAGGAATAATGCATCAGAGTAGACTAACAATAGCAGAAACAGAAGAGATTGCTGCAAGATTTGAGGCTGTTGAATTTATAGAACTTGTCCAGCCATTGAAATATTATGAAGTATCATTTATGAGCCTTTGGTCTATATTTGATAAATGTTTCCCTAATCCTACTTCAGGTAAATATTTCACTTCACTAAGTCAAAAGGAAATCAAATCCAGAGATGTCAGTAATGTACTATAGTCAGAAATGTACCACGGTTACAAAAGAATATTACCCAAATCATATTTCTTATAAATTGTAAATCATTAAAAACTCAAAAAGAGGAAAAGCGCATCTCTTGCTCAAGCAGCCATTTTAATCCAGAAAACCAGTGACTGCTGGGCTTCTTTTTGGAATGCAAGAAGCCTTTTCCAAAAACCGGTGTTTAAGGTCACAGAAATAGAACTTCAACTATTGTTTGGAGCCACTGAATCTATTTTCATTCATCCTTCTATTCATCTATCCAATTACGCGTGTGTGTGCGCACGCGCGTGCGTGTGTTTGTCTATCTACCAAATCTATCTATGTATAGGTAGCCTAAAGTGTCAGTGTGTTCTGGTGGGGTAAAAATGGACCAAAGTTAGAAATGAGAACTGGGGAATTCTGAAAGTGGCTCCTTTATACTGTTGCTGATATAAAAGGCTGTGTATATATGGAAAGACTCAAATTAGCCACTATTATTTACATTAAAGACTGGATCAGGTGGCACCTGGGTGGCTCAGTTGGTTAAGCGACTGCCTTTGGCTCAGGTCATGATCCTGGAGACCCCGGATGGAGTCCCACATCAGGCTCCCTGCTCGGCAGGAAGCCTGCTTCTCCTTCTCTCACTCCCCCTGCTTGTGTTCCCTCTCTGGCTGTATTTCTCTCTGTCAAATAAATAAAATCTTTAAAAAAAAAAAAACTGGGTCAATAGCTTTTTATGTATACATAAAAAAGTTAAACTGTCAATAAAATATTAAACATATAAACATATAGTGATCACAAGAACTAGCCAACTCCCAAAGATAGAATTTTTCCTTATTTGAAATAAAGCAAAAAATATATAATAATACGAGCTAAGTGGTTTATTAAATGTTTCTGTGTTGGCAATCAAATGTTTGTGAATTGCTTAGTAAGTTCTGCTAATTGTTTTGTTACCTCTAAGGGGAAATAGGAAAACACATACATTTTAAAGGTTTGAAAATAAAATCTATCATAATAATAATTGTATCAAATAAATCCATTATATTAAGACTTCCTATAGCACAAAATTCTTCTTTCTTGATGTAAAAGGTATTTTTTTTTCAATTCTGTGCTTTCGGTATTATCTAAAATATGTCAGAACTATGGCTAAAAAGGGTATAATAACAGTTTTTTGCAGTCATATCAATTTCCACAGCAGTTTGAAAAGGGCATTGTGTGTATTTTGATGCTGTCTGTCCATGACGATGTGGTGGATGAATTTAGAGATTTCTTTGTAACATTTTATTTTGTTTTTAAAAAACATGCAATCTGTGAGAATGTTCATTTTATATGCTATTTCAAAAAATATGAATGGCTCACTCAAAAATAAAAAGCCCCCCCATTTTTTTAAATAAAGGTCTTTCTTTTTTTAAGATTTTATTTATTTATTTGACAGAGAGAGATCACAAGTAGGCAGAGAGGCAGGCACAGGGAAAGGAGGAGGCAGGCTCCCTGCTGAGCAGAGACACCCCCCCCACCCCCCGCTAAAGACCTCGATCCCAGGACCGTGAGACCATGACCTGAGTTGAAGGCAGAGGCTTTAACCCACTGAGCCACCCAGGAGCCCAAAAGGCCCCTTTCTTTTTCACTTCCCTGGCTATTAAACATCAGTATGTATATATGTTTGTATACATGTGATATAAGTCAGGCTGCCAATTAAGTATTAAAATGTCTCCACCTGGCTGAGCTAATTCAAGCCTGTCTCTATACACACAGCTTTCTTTATCTAGTCATACTATTGGGCATCCACCTTGTGAATGCCCAAGCCCTTACTTCTGACATTCTTTCCTTTTTAATTCAGTGCAATGAACTAACAATTTAGCCTAACCCACCCATGCCCCCTTCAGAGAATGGCTAATGTCCTAGGAAAAGGGCATGTTGGTAATCTCCTTGATAGCACTTCTTGTTCTAACCATTAATTTTATCCTCAAAATATTCCAGTTGTCTGTTAGTCTTCCAGGCAAGCAGCAGCTACATGGGAGAAAGAACTCCTGATAAGTAAGCTGTTGTGTATCTTGCTATGCACATTCCCTCTCATCTGAGCCCAGGGGGAACGTTGACCAGAGACGTACTTTATCTGGTCAGTGGCTCCATTAGGGAGTGTTAAAGCAAATCAAATGCCACATTGTGCTGGAAGTAGCCTTACCCAGCTGCTGACTGGTAGAAATCACTGAAGGTTTTCTAATGCAGGCTGAGCGAATTCATTTTCATAAAAACCAGCCTTGAATACGACATTGGTCCAGATGACCTTTGAAGTCTCTGCCAAGTCTGAGATTCTCAGATTCTGGGACTCAAAGTTTTACTGTAGGTATTAAATATATTACAGTTATCCTCTCTCCTATATATTAGAGACCTATTATCTGAGGAAAGAAGAGTAAAGTTAGAATTTGAGGAAAACTGTAAGATCATTTAGTTAGACTCTCTTGGTTTTCCCTGCTCTCATCCACTAACATTTTTTCTTAGCCACCTTCCAGCTAGTGTCAGCCATTTGATGCCTACCTGATCAAAAAGACAGACTGAGGTCTCTATGAATATAAAGTAAGGTCTCCATAAATGAAAAGGCCAGACTTTCCTAAGACATTCACCCTAGATGTCTGAAGGCACAGCTGCCATCTTGAAACTATGTGAAGAAATCTTCCAGGTTGAGAGAGAAAGAGAAAAAGCAGGACATTAAGACCATCTCTATAAACAGTCCTCCCAGCTCAGAGTGGCTCCTTCTGGATTTCTTGTTATTATGTTAAATAAACCTGTAAATAAGCCTGTGTGTTTTTAAACCACTGAATTTCTGTTTTGTGTCATTTTTAGTCAGAAAGCTCTGAAACTGATTGAGTCACCAAAGTATAACATGAGGATAAGAGTACATGGCCAAAATCACACACTTAGTGAGTAGCAAGGAGATAATAAATCTGTGAAAGGGTGAAGTTAGAGCTGACTTCCAAGTCTTCATCTGAGATTAGAACAGAGTTTGATGATAAAACCAGATAAGAGTAAAGAAAAAAGTAAATGATAGGTTTCTCTGAACTTGGTCATGAACTTGGTCAGTATTCTGCTTTTGAGAGCCTCTGGGACACTGTACTTTCTGTTTTCTGATGCCAATTGCTTTTTTTTTTTTTGCTTTTTTTTTTTTTTTTTTTTTTTACAACTTAAAGACAATGTGTTGGGATAACCAGTATCTAACAATCTAAAGTCAAAATCTACATTCAGGATTTTAAGATCCCAGAATACATCTCAAGGTCATGAATTCATTACATCAAATAGTGCATTCATTTCTTCTCTGTTGGAAATAACACGACAAATTAAAAGTTATGCAAATTCATTTTGAAGAATGAGGGCTAGAACTACCACCAAGAGCTACAAAATTATAAAATCTGCTATTAAACATTCAATCTCTTTTAGAGTAATAACCAGTAGGAAGAAGAAACTGTCTAATTTTCCATAAAATTAGGTAAATATCTTGGAAATTTTAAATGCTGCTACTTTTTGCCTTATCTGCTTGGAAAAAACTTGCAGTGAAATGAAATAAGTTGAGAAGAATTCTTATTTTTTTAAGATTTTTATTTATTTATTTGAGACAGAGTGAGAGTGAGAGAGAGAGAGCACAAGCAGGGATAGCAGCAGGTAGAGAGAGAAGCAGACTTCCCACTGAGCAGGAAACCCATATGCGGGGCTCGATCCCAGAACTCTGGTATCATGACCTGAGTCAAAGGCAGATGCTAACTAACAGCCACTCAGGCACCTCAAGATGAGAAGAATTCTAAGCTCTGAGAAGACTTTGGTCTAAGCCATCACGGTCACTAACTACTTACATAAATTTGGGCACATCCCTCTGATCTTCAGTTTGTCCATAAATGAAAGGAAACACTATCCCTCCTATCTATTATTGTGAGAATCAAACACAAACACAGTGATTTATTCAAGAGAGGTTTGTTGACTGCACCTATGTACCAAGCACCTTATTTTGCTTTATGTGAAGAAAAGATGGATATAACTTTATTCCTAGAAAATCTACCCTCAAAGAGGTAATCAAACTAGACTAGATTGTGATTACTAATATTCTGGAGAAAACCATTGAGGAAGAGAGGGAACAACCTAATCCATGAGATAAGGAGATTAAAAAGTGAAATGATATCATAAAGGATAAAATATTATTTATTCAAAATAGAATATTATTGTTTTAAGCTATCCTCATTGGCTTCACAAGAATAATAACAATTTACTGAATACATATGCACGTGAGTCTGCACACTGATCACTGTATGTCTGTAACCAGTATCAGCGAGCCTGCCACCAAGTCATTGATCTTCATCTCAAATCCATCTTCTGTACCCAGTAGTTAACCTGACTTTTCTAAGACACTTGTAATTTTTCTGGTGGTCTTATTTTCTCACTGTCACTTCTATAACCAAGCTCCTATTTCCAACAATGCCTTTTTTCTACACCATGATGAACCAGAGATAAAACTTGGCAAAATCTTTTCTCTCCTTAATTTCCACCATTAGTGTCATTAACAATAAAACACCTAATTGCTGATGTGATTGGTAGATATCATTGAGACTTCTGGAATGGGAGGGATTACAACAACAACAGAGAAAAGCCCTAAAAATTGTATATTTGATTTTATTGTTATTTAATGTCTTAAAGTCTTACTAGTACAGCCACATACTGTCTGTGACCTATGAAGCCACATGGGTCCCCTTTCTCTTTTGAAATCCTCTCCATTCTTTATCCTACTCTCAGAAGCATAAAACAATTTCCTCTCATTTGGTCATGCAGAGTAGCTTTGCTCCCAACCTTATTTACAAAGAATCTCACTCTTGACTCCTATACTTCTTAAGATATTTTCATGGCCAAGTTATTTTCCACAACAATACTCAGAAGCACACATTAGTCATAAACATTTTCAGTAGAAAAACCTAGAGGTACAGATTTGAAGTCACCTGCCCAGGGTCATTAGCCAGTAAGTGGCAGGACTAGGATTCAAGCCTCCATCACCCCAAGTAAAAATCTCTGTTTGATCTCCATATCTCTGATAAACATTAGCCTTCCTTTGTGTGTTTGATCTAGGCTTTAATTTTTGAAAGACATTTAAATATACCTCCAAAGTTTTGAGAAAACCCTTCCTTTCCAAGATGTAAAATGAGCTTTAATTAAGGTAGAACGGCACTGAAAAAATATTTTCCAATTACGTTGATATAATTGTTTGCACAGCATGATGTCTCCTGGTATCAGCTTTAGCGGGCAGTAGGGACACAGTGATATTAGGCTATTACCACTGCAGGCCTGCTCTTCAATTAGACATGGCATTTGGAAAGCAGGCTCTACTTCAACATTCTTAAACAAATATAGATGAAAACTTTTGTCTCTATTTAGACTTCCCGCAGAGCTTCATTAATTCATCGCTGTCTGGCCCTTTTGGTCCCCCTGGAAGGCCGCAGCTGTAATGATGAGATACAAACCCAACTGAATAATCAACTTCACAACCTGGCAAGATGCCTAGAGCAAGGCAATGACAGGTCACTATTCATGTTCCTATGTAAATTTTGACACTTACCAAGTGAAAAGTTAGGTCATCTGATCACCCCTCTAGGCACAACCAGAAAGAAGACAGAGATTCTGGTGAAGATAAGAGTTTTTCTTAGGGTGCAACCCGAGGTCAGAGTGTGACACTTGAGTTTTGCCAAGTCTACCGAAAGGGGAAAAATACTTTAGTTCCCTTTAAATATTTTTTATTATGTTGTCCTCTGAGTTAGATTTTTAGCTAAGTCACATTTTTTAGTCTTTTTTGAAACTTCTATTTTTATAACTCCTTTAATAAACTCCATGATATGAAATATATGATAAATAAAAATAATAACATACAATTCTGTAACACCATAGGCCAGGTACTATTCTGAACCCACAATATACACACATACACACACACATTTTATTCCCTTTTGAGATAAGTACTGTTATTATTCTTGTCGCTTAGAAAGGTTAAGGACCTTGTGTGGCATCAAATAGCTCAAAATAATAATAAAATACATACACATACATATTTACTATATTATATATTATAATATAATCATATTGTTAATATTATATATAATGTACATCACAAATGTTGTATTTGTGACAAGAAAGAAATGGGGCATACTAGCAACCTGTCCTTGACATCTAAGGACAGTGGATCATCATAACAAATGGGTTGGCTGACCTTTGAATCAAGGGAAATGGATTTGGTGGTGAAAGTGAGAAAGAGGGCCCCTAGGTGGCTCTGCCCTTAAGCATTTGCCTTCAGCTCAAGTCATGATCTTGGAGTCTCAGGATGGAGACCCACATTGGGCTCCCTGCTCCAGCAGGAAGCCTGCTTCTCCCTCTCCAGCTTCCCCTGCTTGTGTTCCCTCACTGGCTGTGTTTTTCTCTGCCAAATGATAAAATCTTAAAAGAAAGAAAGAAGAAAGAAAAAGAAAGAAAGAAAGAAAGAAAGAAAGAAAGAAAGAAAGAAAGAAAGAAAGAAAGAGGGAAAGGACTGCCATAGATTTAAATTACTCATAAAATAAACATGGAATTAAAAATATAGAAAAATTCAGAAGGAGGATCCCTAGTTCTGGAAACCAGCACATAGGAGAAGGAAAATAAAGAGGCTGCTTTGGAAGTTTTTATAGAGATGATTTAGTGGCTGGAGGACAAAGCAAATGGTTAGAAAGGAAAAGACATGACAAATGAAGATTTATCTTGATTTTTTGCTATGTAACATTTTAAAAAGTCTTCTTTCTTTCTCTTTTCAATGCACTCTTGAGCAAAATACTCATTTCTCATTAAAGGCTTGGTAGAATGGATTTGTTTTTTATGGCTACATCAGGCACTGGATTCTGCTAAAATTCTGGAAGGTTAGCACCAAATACAAACAGTGACTGCCCGTGTGAGAACAACACACACAGGATCTGTGTTATTCATATTCCAACATTCCAATTTTATAAAGTCTGCTTTGTTGAACTGGAAAAAGTTATCACTGTTGTTGGAGAAAGACATTCAACAACAAAACCAATGTCTTGGGTTCTAAAATGATCAGAATGTATCATTTTTCTTTACTAATTTCTTAAGGTAGAATTGTGGTACCACTCTTGCCTTCTACATCCAGACCTAGAGGCATTGGGTTCGATGGGTCCTCACTGAAATCGCAGAGCCTCCCTCCAGCACCTGAACTCTTAGAAAATAAGCCCCTCACTACACATTTCACTGAATTGTATTACCCCCAGACACTGGATTTCTTTTTAATGGATCAGATTTCTTCACTAATCTCCTTGGAATTTACACCATCAGAATATATATACAGCATCTCCTCTTCCTGGGAAATGATGAGATGAAAGGAACAAGGCTCTGGTTATAGACCAGAAATGGTAAATCAACTGAAGAGCAGAGAGGAGGGAAGGCATAAAAGAAACAAGAAGACAAGAGAAAAGAAGAGGACCAAAGAAAAGAGAAAACTAGTGGTTGATACCTATGAGGAAGAAAGAAGAGGTATGCATAGAAAATAACTCAGGCAGAAAAGCTGCAAAACTCTAGATTCTCCACTGTAGAGAGAGGTGCCCTGGCCACAGCTTTCTGTAAGGGTACATGGTATACAGGGCTATGTGGCGTCTACGAGATTAAAGCAATCACCTAGACTTGTTGGACGTTAGTTGTCTAGAAAAGTGCTTCTAATATTTAGAGTCACTAAAAGAGGTTATAATTTTGTGATAAATATTATTCTTATTTTCATAATCATTGTATGACAAATATTTATTTCTTCTCTGCTAAATATATAACAATTTTTACGATTAAATATTTAATGGTATTTAATTGTTCATCATAATTACATTAATATGAAATATCTGTGATCTGTCAGTAATTTATTGCTTTAGGAAGCCAATAGACCAAAGTTAGGTAGGGGTGTGTGTGTGTATGTGTGTGTATTTTAGAATATTTCAAAATGTAAAAAGATACTCG
Organism: Spilogale gracilis; assembly: GCA_004023965.1. NCBI lineage: Eukaryota > Metazoa > Chordata > Mammalia > Carnivora > Mephitidae > Spilogale > Spilogale gracilis. Next base: position 7,218 of record PITA01019910.1, on the reverse strand, counting down.
AATTTAGTGTTTTGTGGCTGAATTAATCAATATAGCTCTCAGAGAGTGTATTACTCCAGGTTTTCAATACAAATTAAGAAAAACAGTAACAGTTATCCAATGTAAGATAGCTTTTGCTAATGATACACAGAGAGCTTTTACTAAAGAAACATCATTGGTGTCACTATGTTATCATAATTAGTAATTTCCTCAGCTTTTTAATGTCTTAAAACCACTTCTTTGAATTTTTACTTTCATTATTCTTTCCTAGGAGAACAACAACAACCACAACAACAAAAACACACAGAAGCAGTAGTTGGTTTTCTTACATATATCAATGTCTGTATAGAAAATTCACTAAGTGGGCTCTAATCCTTGCAAATTTAAATCAGCAATTCTTGCATCTGAGCAGGATATATTAGGTCAAGATTTCCTGATGTTCCTCTTTCCCTAAATGCTTCAGTGTCTTTTCTCTGCACCTATACTCCCTCATCTGCAGTTAGTTAAAAACAAAGGTTAATTTAGAAATACCAACTTCATGCTATTTATCCACCAAAGTCAAATATCAAATGAAACACACATGTACAAACAATGGTGGCCTTTTCCCTGTACAGCATAGGATGTGGTCAATCATTTGGCAATTCCATTTTGGCACACCATGAACTATTTATTTGTTAAATCCAGTATTCTGGGCTGCACAAGCTTGGAGAGAATTTTTTTTTTCCTTTTACAGGAAACTATTACATTTGCAGGACTTAATGTTTACTTCACAGTCAAACTTGTACTATTGTATTGATAAATATTTAATGGCATTGAGCTCAGTGGTTATTGCTTTGTACATTTCATTTAAATGATGTTTTATTACTCAAAAGTGTAGCGTGGCACATTGAGGAAGGAAAAGAAGGGAGAAAAATCTTTCTGACCAGAGATGACATAGAACTCAATTTCAATTTGCAGAAAGAGGAAAAGGAAAAACAACTAACCAAATATTTTTTGAGGTCCCGGCAGATTATGGTTTAACAAAGTTTCCATTCAGAAAAAACATCTGGAAAACTCTATGAAAAATTTCAAAATTGTTTAAGCTAAAAGACTCTTACAATGCCATGGATTCTAAATCACATTGAAAGAGAAATATCGACAGATAATGATGTAAATTCTGACATTTCTACAAATGATATTGCCTTATTTTATTCAGTGGGAGATGGGTGGATCAAGAAGAAAAGGGGATGTCAGATGAGAAGTGATTTCTGTAATAGAGAAAGTGGGTATTTGGGTAAATGAATACAATGAAACAGCAATCTCTGAATAAAAAAGACACTCTGATTGCCTTCATAAATAAGATTGAGGTTATAAATTTGAAAAAAATTCTACAGTAAAATAAAACAGATCTTGTTTTTGCAGCTGGTAGCTTTGCAGTTCAGGAGAGTAGTTTCTCATTTTCCATGTATGAAGACCCCTTTTAGATGCTAAGGAGTTTTTTAGAGCTCCACAATATGGTTCCTGTCCTGTCAGCGTTTGAGACAATGACTAAAATCTATTGACACGTTAAGACAGTAAGCAAACATGTGCACACACACAGACACGCACACACATTATCAAGTAATCTAAAGAAGCAAACAGACAGACAAAATACAGCTTGGCAAAAAATAGAGAGACATGCCAGAGATCTGACCAGAATGCCAATCTAATGTGTACTGAAATACTACTTTAATAAATAAGAATATCCAGTTAACTCAGTATTTTTTAAAGATTTTATTTATTTATTTGACAGAGAGAGATCACAAGTAGGCAGAGGGGCAGGCAGAGAGAGAGGTGGAAGCAGGCTCCCCTCCGAGCAGAGAGCCGGATGGGGGCCTCTATGCCAGGACTCTGAGATCATGAGCTGAGCCTAAGGCAGAGGCTTTAACCTATTGAGCCACTCAGGCACCCTTAGTTAATTTAGTATTAAGACTGATTGTCAAAATCTCATTGAATTTTAAGTCAGTCCTACTCTTTTAAGGAGAAATTTTGTAACTCATTTCAAGAGCCCAAAGCCCCCGTTCAGGAAATAAATACTGAACAGTTGGGGAAAAAATAAAACCTTGAAGAGGTACTAAACTCAAGGGTCCCCAGGGACATCAGTTTTTCCTTCTAGCAGAACATATATGTGTTCAATACAGTAATATTTTTCGAACTACAGCACACTGTATGCATATAGATTCAACAATGCTTTATATTGAACTCTTTGCTCACTTCTGATGGGCCTGCAATCCACAGATTAAGAATGGCTGAATTAGTCAATAGACTTTTAGAATTGAAATGGCCCTCAGGAGTTCAAGCGCCCATTTTGGTCTTAATGTCAAAACTTCCTTTGGTCCCATTTGTCATGAGACCTAGTTATGACCTAGTATTTAGCCTTAGATTCTCAAATGCTTCATCCTGACATCTTATAATAAATCACTCCTCTCAAGAGTTAGCTTGAGTGGGCCTTGACCCTGCTCCCAAGGGTCAATCTTTGTGGTTCTTCATACACAGAACCATTTCCCTAGCAAACTGTAACATAAGTTCTATGCTTGTACCCAGTCACATAGTACTCAAAGTTTAGTTGCCCAACTGGATTTTGGCTATCAAATTCTTTCCAGAAATCACAACTTACTTTTCTTCCCTTTGCTTGCTTACCTTTAATCCCAATTCAACTTTTATCTAAATTGGATGTATTGTCTCTCCTTCAAATCCTGTGGATTTATTTTTCCTTATATGGGTTTATGAAAGCAGAAGTAAGTGTTCCAACATACTGTCACTTAAGAGTACATATGTTACTCTAAATATAAATGACATATTTAACGGGACCATCACACACATTAGCAAAGATGGTCTTCCGGCTTGGGGACCTCCGCACATGTCAGTCTTGTAAACAGCTTCCTCTTTTTGCCTCTTCATAGGCACTGATGTTTTAGTTGCTAGATGTTATTATTTGGGCATAGAAATACAGCCAAAATAGTGAATTAAGAGGACAATGTAAAGATGAAATGAAACATAGATCATTATTCCATGACCTTTCCAATTATTGTGGCTATACTTTATAGTTCCTGAACAACAAGAAAGTTGTCACTCAAAATGTTAACATTCTCATGGGAGGGTCCAAACATGTGAAATGACTTTTTTCTTTAATCATTAGAGAACAGATTTAGGAAGATATAATAATTTGAAATGTTTGTACATCAAAATTCATATAACAAAAGTACAAAGAGGGGATAAGGACACATCTATAATCCAAATTTTAGATTTTAATATTCTTTCAGTAATTGAAAGAACACCCAGACAAAAACACATATAATAGAAATAAAAATTATGTATTTGGATTTGAATAACACAACACTTCCATACAACTTGAAATAAAATATTTATACAATATTCTACCCAATAACTGCAGAATACATATCTATTTCAAATTGTACATGGAACAATGACCAAGATAGATTATATGCTTCTGCATTAAAAAGAAACACAAAAAAAGAAAAAAAAGAAACACAAAAGCTCAATACCCTTCAAAATATTAAAATTTTATTGACTGTGTTTTCCTATCAAAGAGGGATTAAATGAAAAAGCACTATATATGATGGAAAAGTACAGTATTTGAAATATTAAATAATAAAAGTAATATATTTAGAAATTAAAGCAGCCACTTATAAATAGTTGATGGGCAAAAAAAGAATCACAAGTCATATATAATAATGAACTGTAATTCAAATATAGCTTATCATAATTTGTGAGAAACATATAAAAGCATAAGTGAAGTACAACCTGAAAGCCATATCCAATCAGCTGCTTATTTTTATAAATAATGTTTTATGAGAACACAGCCTCAGCATTCATTTATGTACTGTGTGTGGCTATTTTCACACCATATGAGTAGTGGTGACAGAATATATGGCTTACAAAGCCCAAAATATTTACCACCTGAATCTTTACTGGAAATGATTACTGGCCCTTGATATAAAGTACTTAAGGGAAATACTTTTTTTAAAGATTTTATTTATTTATTTGACAGAGAGAAACACAGTGAGAGAGGGAACACAAGCAGTGGGAGTGAGAGAGGGAGAAGCAGGCTTCCCGCCAAGCAGGGAGCCAATGTGGGACTCGATCCCAGGTCTCCGGGATCATGACCTGAGCCGAAGGCAGTCGCTGAACCAACTGAGGGAAATAATTTTTAAAAATTTAAGAAAGATTCTAAGAAGTCATGGATCAAGGTATCTACATTCTCAAGTTGGGCGGGGGGGAGAGAGAGAGAGAGAAAACTAGATCCAAAATAGGTGGAAGGAAGGAAATAAAAATAAAAGTTGATCAATAAAGTAGGAAAAATCATTATAAAAATAACAAAGTTCCATTGTTTCTTAAAAGGTTAATAATAAACCAGTTAAATATAATAACAATATATAACTTGTAGTTTATGTTATATATTCTGTATTTAAATAAATATAAACACAAAATTTACTTATATATAATATAAAATACTATACAAAATATATTATATTATTAAATAATAGAATCTGTAGTCTATTAACAATAGTAAAACAATAAACTCAGAGCTAAGAAATAGAGAAAACACAAATTGTCAATATCAGGTATGAATTAAAGGATGGAAGGGACAACAAGGAGTCATTATAAATAATTTTATGCCAATGAATTCTACAATTTAGATAAAGCAGAAAAATTTCCTGAAAAACTGAACTTAACAAAATAGATGAAAGATGAAAAATATACCTGAGTCAATATTGATTAAGAATTTGAATTTGTTATCATGAACTATCTTAACAACAAGTTCCAGGAACTTGTGGTTTCACTGGCTAAATCTATCCAACATTTTTTAAAAGATATGTTACATAAAAGTTACAAAACTCAGAAAATACAGGAGTGGAATGATTTCTTAACTCTTTTTATGAGACCAGACAACTCAGATCAAAATCATGAAAAGATATCACACAAAAATAAAATTATAGGGTCACCGCCTAAATGGCACATTCGGTTAAGTGCCTGACACTTGGTTTTGGCTTAGGTTGTGAAATTAGGATCAAGGGTTCTGTGCTAAGCATGGAGTCTGCTTACGATTCTCTCCCTCCTTGGGACGCCTGGGTGGCTCAGTTGGTTAAGCGACTGCCTTCGGCTCAGGTCATGATCCTGGAGACCCGAAATCGAGTCCCACATCGGGCTCCCTGCTCGGCGGGAAGCCTGCTTCTCCCTCTCTCACTCCCCCTGCTTGTGCTCCCTCTCTGGCTGTGTTTCTCTCTGTCAAATAAGTAAATAAAATCTTAAAAAAAAAAAGATTCTCTCCCTCCTCTTCTATCCCTCCCCCAACTCTCTCTTACTTCCAAATGAATAAATCTTTTAAATAAATAAACAAGTAAATAAATAATTAAATAAAGTTATGAACAGATATTCCCTCAAAAACAGACACAATAATATTTAAAAATAAGCAAATCAAATTCAACAATACAAAAGATAATACATTATAACCAAATAAAGTTTATCCCTCTTGATTTAACATTTTAAAAATCAATGAATAAAGTCACCAAATTAATAGAACAAGAAAAATCTAATGAACGTTATCCATAAAAATTCTTAGTGAAATAACAGAAAGGAACCTCATAAAATGAATAAAGCATATCTACAAAAATTCCCCATCATAATAATGAAATGTAAAATTGTTTCCACTATGTTCATGAACAATGGAAGGTTGTTCTTCTCATTAAATTTGCCCAACATTGGATGGAGTTCCTAGTCACTGTAATAAGGTAACAAAAATTAAAAAAAATGCACATTTACTCATATTGGAAAGGATGAAATCAAAACAGTTGTTACCTGAAAATAATAAAATTGTTGAAAGATATAACCTTAGGGAATTTCTAAGAGCAAAAACAGCAAATAACAGATGATTTTATCAAAATAGCATAGTACATTATTACTATTCAAAATTTAAATTTATTTCTACATACTAGATGGAAAAATTATAAAAATAAATAAAACATTCATATAAGAAACATAAAATACTGACAAATATTTCATCAAAATATGCATAACCTAAACCTTGAAACTAAATAACATTGAACAGAGAAATTAAAGAAAATCAAACTATGTGAAAAGATATGCTGTGTTCTTGGATTAGAAGATTTAATACTGTTTCAAATCAGTTCTTCCCAAATTGACTTACAGATTCCATACAACACCCCCCCAAAAAAATTCTCCAAAATCTGATGTCTCCGGAGGAGCCAGCCTCGGCAGAGTTGTGGGTCCCGAACCGTGGGCAAAATAATGACACGGACAGGGAAATCTAATGCAAGCTGACAGACCTGAGGTCAGTCAGGAGAGACCTATGAAGCAGGCTCAGCCACAGTCTCTGGCTTTTTAGCATTGGCTTTCTAGCTCTAGCTCTCTAGCTCTGGCTTTGGCCCTCTTGCTCTACTTCTCTCTCCTCTTCTGCCTCTCTACTCTCTGTCTGCTTCTCTTTCTGCTGCTTGTTTTGCTTCTCTGTTTCTGTCTCTCTTTGCAGGCTCTCTTGCTGTTTTCCAGCTCTCTTGCTCTCTCCTCCGAAGTTCTCTCCTCTAAGGCTCTCTTGCTGCCTCCTCGCAGGCCCTCTGCCTTTCTCTCTCAGTCTCTCAGTCTCTCTGCAGGCTCTCTTGCTGCTTCTGCCTTCAGTCTCTCTCTTGCTGCCTCCTTGCAGGCCCTCATGCTGCTTCCTTTGTCTCTCTTGACTGACAGGGGCCCCAGTCTTTTATTATTCAAAAGTGAGGAAGTTGGATGGTGCAGTTAAATCTTTAACTGCTTTTGCACCCCCCCTAGAGACAGGATTAGCATTGTTACTGCAGGGCACAGAGTGATTGCTTAAACTCACAGAAGTTGAGACCATTGAGGCACAGGGATCAAGAAATACAGATAAGAGATACAGAGATATGATTACCGGGAGGAAGATTAAATGGAACTATATGTCCTGAATAAGCACACAAAGGACATATTACCCTGACCCACAGGGTGTGGGGCTTTCTGGATTCTGGGGGGGGGGGGGGAAGCCCAGAGGGGCTTTCATTCACATTTACAGGTACCTCCACCAAAGTTTTCCAGTGGCTTGGGCATGGGGGGAGGGGCGGATCAAGCACCATCCTGACAAAAATCTAATTTTGTAGAAACTGAGAAGAGGATTCTAGTCAGATGGGGATAGGCTTGCAATCATCCATATGTCAAGAAAGTTTCTTTATTTATCTGGTA
>PITA01019909.1:0-36279 GCA_004023965.1 Spilogale gracilis | reverse complement strand
CGGTCCCTCTTACTTGTTTCTACCTTTTTGCCGATGGTCCTTGTCTCCCATGGTGATCCAAAAGTGCGAAATATCACATTTCAGGCTGATTTCATGGGTGTTCATGGTGGTCCTGTAGTGTTTTTTTTTTGCTGGAATTCAGCTTTCTTCAGGGAACTCCCCGACATGCGGTCACCTGGCCTTCCGCCATCTTGAAGAGGAGAACATTTGGACTTCTATCCACTCATGGCCATACTGAAGCATCCTTCTGGGTCCACATTGTAGTGGTATCATAAGATTCTGGTAGAGTCAAGACTTACATCATTTTCCCACAATAATGACATCAACTTCAATAGAGTGCTATCAGAGATTATGTGGGGAGCCCACCTAGCAGTAATGAGGTACCAAGGTCACTTCAGGTGCCAGTGGAGGCCAAATAGAGAATTTAAGGTATATTAATGTCTTATAGCTGATGTATAAATTACTATAAACATAGTAGCCTAAAACATAGGAATTTATGAGCTACAGTTCTGTAAGGTTAGAGGGTGAAATGGAACTTACTGGGCTAAAATCAAGGTGTTTTCAGGGCTGAATTCTTTTGGGGGTCTCTGTAGAAGAATCTGTTTCCCTGCCTTCTCTAGCTTCTAGGGGCCACTTTTATTTCTTGGCTCATGGCCCTTTTATCAGTCTTCAAATTCAAAAATAAACCATTGTAGGTCACAGATTGTGGCACTCCCTTTCTTTGACCTATAAGGACCCTTGTGATTGCACGAGCCCACACAGATAATCCAAGATAATTTATCTCTGCCTCTCATGGTATGTTAGCAACCTTATGTTTGTCCACAACTTTAATCTCCTCTTGCCATGTAACATAATATATTCATAAGTTTCAGATTTTAGATTTGAGCATCCTTGGGGAGAAGGAAGGCATTATTCTATTTTTTTTTAAGATTTTATTTATTTACTTGACAGAGAGAAACACAGCTAGAGAGGAAACACAGGCGGGGGAGTGAGAGTTCTGGAGAAGCAGGCCTCCTGCTGAGCAGGGAGCACGATGTGGCGCTCGATTATAGGACTCCGGGATCATGACCTGAGCCAAAGGCAGACGCTTAATGACTGAGACACCCAGGCACCCCGGAAGGCATTATTCTTTAGTACACTAGACTTCTACCTCCACTTGGCAATAATGAGACAACATCCTTCCCTGCCAGAGTGCTGTCAAAGAACGCCAATGAAAACAGAATGGTTAAATAAAACCAGAAGTTCATAACATAACCTGCAGTTGTACAAGTTTCAGTTGAAAATCACTTGTTATACAAAGAACCAGGAATATCTTCAAAGAATGAAAAAAATATAGTTAATGTATGCCAATATCAGGAAAACAGATTGTTAGAATTATCCGAAAAAGATTTTAAGTTATCCATGATAATAATACATTGAACAATTAAAAACACACTTGAATCAAATAAGTAAATAGAAAGTATTCAAATATTTTCTCTATATCTACAGGCTGAATTTTTATTTTGTAAGTTATTTCCTTTGCTGTTGCAGAAGCCTTTTACTCTGATGTAATCCCATATGTCCATTTTGTTTTTCTTGCCTGTGCTTGATGGTGTTATATCCAAAAAATCATTGCAAGGCCAATGTCAAGAAACTTCATTATGTTTTCTTCTAGGAGTTTTATAGTTTTAAGTCTTACATTTAACTCTTTAATACATTTTGAGTTGATTTCTGCATATGATAAAAAACTAGAGTCCCAATTTCATTCTTTTGCATGGGGGCATTCAGTTTTCCCAAAATTATATATTGAGGAAACTTTTATCCCCATTGTGTGTTATGACTTCCTGTTGACAGTGTTTCTATGGGTTTATTCATGGGCTTTCTTTTCCTCTTTCTTTTCTTTTTTTTTTTTTTTAAAGACTTTATTTATTTATTTGACAGAGAGAGGGGAAACACAAACAGGGGGAATGCGAGAGGGAGAAGCAGGCCTCCTGCCCAGCAGGAAGCCCCATGCAGGGCTTGATCCCAGGACTCTAGGAGGGACTCTGGGATCATGACCTGGACCAAAGGCAGATGCCATCCAGGCACCACCACCCACCCCAGGGGCTTTCTTTTCTATTCCATTGGCCTGTATGTTTTTTTAAAGCCATTATCATCCCTTTATGATGTCTCTAATTTTGTAATATATTTTGGATTGAGGAATTGTGATGTTTTCAGCTTTGTTCTTGCTCAGAATTGCTTTAGTTATTTGGGGTCTTTTGTGGTTTCATGTGAATTTTTTCAAGGCCATTTTTTTGTTTGTTTGTTTGCTTATTTTTAAGAGGAGTTTTACATTCACAGCAAAACTGTCGTGTCCCCCCCCTTGTGGAATCTTCAGTGTTTTCTACATAAAAGATCATGTCATCTGCAAGCAGAGATACTTCCTTACTTTTTTCTTCTTTGTCTGGATGCCTTTTACTTCTTCTTTCTCCTCCTACCCCCATTTGCTCTGGTTAGGACTCCTAGTACTATGTTGCATAGAAGTGGTATGCAGGTAAGTGAGTATGGGGACTGTGGCTTAGGTGCTGAAAAGATAGATTTAGGAAATCAAATAAACAAGATTCACTTACATTTTGGGGGGTAAGAATTTGAGTTGTTGAAGATAAATTCTGCATTTCTGGAAGAACCACTTGGGTGGATTGGTAATGCTTTTATTGATATGAGGAAGACTTGAGAAGGAAGAGGTATTTGGCAAAAATACCAGAAGTTAAAATTTTCTGATAATGTATAAAAATTCATAAATCATACAAAAACTTGGTTCTTAGCTTAATGGGACTTAATAGCAGTAGTTTCTTAAAATTAGTTTCTTGTAGTTCCATATTTCTGAACTTTCTTTATCGTTTTAAGTCATATTTATTGCTAGAACTTTCTTACAATAAAATTGACATTTTGGGGTACAGTTCAGTGAATTTTGAAAGCCACATGAGTCATATAACCAAAACCAAGATAAAGAACATTTCTGTTACTCCCCAAGCACACGTATGCTCCCTTTGCTTTCAGTGTTGTTCACAACTATTTCCAATCCATAGTAAACTACTGATTTCTGTTCTTTTTTTTTTAAGTTTTTGCCTGTTGCAGAATGCCCCATAGATATTTCAACTTTGTGTATAATTTTTCAATTAGTATAGTGCTTTAGAGATTCATCCATATTATTGCATGTATTGGTAGTCTTTATTCTGTGAACACAAAACTGCTTAGTGAAAAAAAATACTGTGGAAAATGAATGAAACATATAATTCCAACATAGCAAATAAAAGGATATATCTTATTTCTAAAAATATATATATTAGGTAAGTATTTGTTAATATTAGTAAAAAATAATTAAAATGACCCACATTATAATTTTGTTTGTGTAAATATGTTGTTATAATTACATGATCTTATTTATTTTATTTATTTATTTATTTTAAAGATTCTATTTATTTATGAGAGAAAGAGATAGTAAGAGAGAGAACACAAACACAGGGTAGTTAGAGAGGGAGAAGCAGGCTCCCTGCTGAGCAGGAAGCCTGGTTTAGGGCTCAATATGGGGCTTGATCCCATGATACTGGGATCATGACCTGAGCCAAAGGCAGATGCTTAACCAGCTGAGCCACCCAGGAACCCCCCATGATCATATTTAATGCTCTATCATAAATCATAATCCCAGTGCTGTGTTTATAATATATAACTTTATCAATAAAAGCAAGGTATACTTTGGGGCATTTGGGTGGCTCAGTCAGTTAAACAGCTGCCTTCAGTTCAGGTCAAGAACCCGGGGTCCTGAGATCAAGCCCCACATCAGGCCCCTTGCTCATCAGGGAGCCTGCTTCTCCCTGCCTGCCATTCCCCGTGCCTGTGCTTGCTCTGTGTGTGTGTGTGTGTCTCTCTCTCTCATCTGTCAAATAAATAAATAAAATCTTTAAAAAAAAATAAGGTATACAATTTATAACTCTGTGATGGCAGATGTTAACTGAACTTATCATAGTGCTCATCCCACAATATAGATCTATGTATTAAACCACTATGTTGTACATGTAAAACTAATAAGGTATTATGTCAATCATATGTCAATACAGATTTCTAAGAAAAGATATACCTATGCATGAAGTAATAACATTTTAATAATAGAATGATCAGTTCTCATAGAAAAAAATTGGAAGTAAATGGACCAGAATATTATCAGTATTGATTTTTATGTAACATCAATATTGATTTCTCTTTTATACTGATTTATTTAGGTATATTATCTACAACAAACATGCCTTACTTTTAGAACTCTAAAATAATACTTCAAAATTATATTGCATGTGCTTTTTAAAATCATTTACAAAATGTTAGACATCTTAAATATGTTCAGAGACAACATATCATCAGGAACTTCTTAAAAAAAGTATGTATTTATAAAAAAATGAGGAAACCAAATTTCAGTTTCTTATTTTGAAGTTTACTTCAGTGTTTCTTATTTCTTACATTCATAAATTAACTGGAATTGATATAGTATAGCTCTGGGAAGTTACAATCATAAGTTGAAATAAGTTGGATAGAAATTGTTACATTTTAATATTCTGTCTTGACTATAGAAGTGATTGCTCAATAGCCTGAGGTATTCATAGTATTTGAAGTATTGTCAAAGGGGCCACAACGTAAAGGTAGTAAAAATTCTTCCTAAGTATCTGTTTTCTGTAGGTGTTCTTTGCCTATGTCTTGTTTTCTACTCAGAAGTCATTGACACTACTACGTATTTCAACATAGAAAATAGAATCAATGAGTACAGGATTAAAAGATAATGTAGGTTTAGTGTTCTTCTGCATTCAAAGTACATAAAGCATATGGTGAGAAATTTTCTGTAGTGTTTAAACTAATTTCATAAATTCACTGGGCAAGCAGTTCTGTGAGCTTTTAGTTCTGTGTCAATTTATTAACTATAGTGTGTAAGATATATTCCACAGTTTTCTGTTCTATCACAGAAAATAAAGAAACTTGAGGATAGAAGAGAGCAATTCAGAAAATGGCACGAGTTGTTACGTCTTTTGATCTAAAATTACTGCCCACTTTTTCACCTTTTGGATTTAAGTTCTGTAAAAAATCTCTTTCAAGAGAGGAAACCAGGGTGATAGCAGGAAATTTCTTGATGGTGGCATCAGACTCCAAGATAACAAAATCCCTATCTAGTTTCTAGGTAGCATCCAATAGATTTTTGTACCGCAAAATAGATATAGCTGTAGGACAACCAATGCTAAAAATTTAGACCAAAAAAAGTACACAAAATACTGTTGGGTTTGACTGTTTAGATTCTTCTATGTAAGTGCCTTTTGTTTTATTTGCCTTCTTTGCCTGATGTATTTCACTTTTATCTCAATTATGTGTGGAATCTAAAAGTACCAAACTCAGAGAAACAGAGATCAGACTTGTGGTTGTTAGAGGCAGGGTGGGAGGTGGTAGAATTGGATGGATGAGAACAAAAGGTGTTAACTTTCAGTTATAAGATAAATTCTGGGGATATGACATGTAACATGATGAGTATAGTTAGAAGTATTGTATTGTGTATTTAAAAGTGGCTAATAGAGTAGATCTTAAAAGTTCTTGTTACAAGAAAAATGTAGCTGTGTGAGATGATGGATATTAACTAAATTTACTGTGGTAATCATCTCACAATATATGCATATATCAAATCATTGTGTTGTACCCATTAAACTTATACAATATTAAATGTCAATTATATCTCAGTAAAAAAAATCCTACTATATGCCATTTGTAGGACATATATAAGAATTAGACACAGAAGGTTTAAAAATAAAGAAGATGCAGCCTTTTAAATTTTATGTATTTAATTTTATTTATTTTTAAAATTGTATTTTTTATTCAGTATAATTAACATACAATATATTATTAGCCTCAGATGTATAATATAATAATTCAATAATTCTGTACATTTCTCAGTGCTCATCAAGATAAGTGTATTTTTAGTTCCCTTTATTTCAGTCCTCCCCCTACTAACCTTTCCCCTGGTAACCACCAGTTTGTTCTCTTTATTTAAGAGTCTTTTTTTTTAACTTATTTTTTTAATTGTCTCTCTCTCTCTCTCGTTAGTTTTGTTTCTTAATTTCCACATGTGAATGAAATCATATGGTATTTTTCTTTTTCTGACTGACTTATTTAGCTTAGCATTATACTCTCCAACATCATCCATGTTTTTGCAAATGACAAGATTTCATCCTTTTTTATAGCTGAATAATCTACCATTGTGTATATGTAAATATATATGCCACATATTTATGCATTCATTTATCGATGGACACTTGAGCTGCTTCCATATGTTGGCTATTGTAAATAATGCTGCAATAAACATACAGGTGCATGTATCCCTTTGAATTAGTGTTTTTCTATTTTTTGTTAAATATCCATTATTGGGATTACTGGTCTATAGGGTAGTCCCATTTTTAACTTCTTGAGGACCCCCTTTTGTTTTCCAGAGTGGCTGTACCAGTTTGCATTCCCAACACTGAGAGAAGGCTCTTTTTTCTCCACATTCTTGCCAACTCTTCTTTTTCTTGTGTTGTTGACTTTTAGCCATTCACAGGTGTGAGGTGATACCTCATTGTAGTTTTGATTTTCATTTCCCTGATGATGTGCGATGATGAGCATCTTTCATGTTTCTGTTGGCCATCTGTATGTCTTCTTTGGAGAAATATCTATTCGTGTCTTCTGACCATTTTTTAATTAGATTATTTGTTTTTTGGGTGTTGAATTTTATAAGTTTTTCATATGTTTTGGATGCTAACCCTTTATTGGATATGTCATTTGTAAATATCTTCTCCAATTCAGTAAGGTGTGTTTTTGTTTTATTGATTATTCCCTTCCTGTGCAGAAACTTTTTATTTGGTTATGGCCCCAATAGTTTAATTTTACCTCTATTTCTCTCTGCCTCAGTAGACATATCTTAAAAAAAAAAAAAAAAGTTACTATGGGTGATGCAGAGAAATTACTGCCTCTGCTCCCTTTTAGAATTTTTATATTTTCATGTCTTATATTTAGGTCTTTAATCCAATTTGAATTTATTTTTGTGCATTGTATAAGAAAGTGGACCAGTTTTATTCTTTTGCATGTAGCTGTCCAATTTTCCCAGTACCACTTGTTCAAGAGACTGTTTTTTTTTTCTGTTGCACATTCTTTCCTTTTTTGTTGGAGACTAACTGACCTTATTATTGTGGGTTTATTTCTGGGTTTTCTATTCTGTTCCATTGATCTGTGTGTCTGTTTTTGTGCTAGTACCATACTGTTTTGATTACTACCACTTTATAGCATAACTTGAGGTCTGGAATACCTCTAATTTTGTTTTTCTCCTGTAAGATTGCTTTGGCTATATCTAAGACTGCTTTTGTGGTTCCATACAAAGTTTAGGATTGTTCAAGTTTTGTAAAAACTGTTCTTGGTATTTTGATAGGGATTGCATTAAATCTGTAGATTGTTTTAGGTAGTATAGACAATTTAACATTTGTTCTTCCAAGTCATGAGCATGGAATGTCTTTCCATTTCTTCGTGTTGTATTCAGTTTCTTTCCTTAGTGTTCTGTAGTTTTCAGAGCACACATCTTTCACTTCTTTGGTTAAGTTTATTCCTGGGTACTTATTATTTTTGGTGCAATTGTAAATGGGATTATTTTCTTAATTTCTCTTTCTGATGCTTCATTATTAATTTATAAAAATGCAACAGATTTGTGCATGCTGATTTTGTATCCTGCAACTTTACTGAATTTATTTATTAATTTTAGGAGGTTTAGTGTTTTTAGCATTTTCTATATCTAATATCATGCCATCTGCTAATAATGAAAGTTTTACTTCTTTGCTAATTTGGCTGCCTTTTATTTCTTTTTGTTGTCTGATTGCTGGAACTATGACTTCCAGGACTATGTTGAATAAAAGTGGTGAGAGTGGATATCCTTGTCTTGTTCCTGACATTAGGGAAGTACTTCTGTTTTTCCCTGTTGAGTGTGATGTTGTCTGTGAGTTTTTCATATATGGCCTTTATTATGGTTAGGTGTGTCCCCTCCAAACCTACTTTGTTGAGGGTTTTTATCATGAGTGGATGTTGCATTTTGTCAAACGCTTTTTTGCAATCTTTGAAATCATCATATGGTTTTATCCTTTCTCTTACTGATGTGATGTTTCACACTGATTGATTTGCAGATATTGAGCCATCCTTGCATCCTGGGAATAAATCCCACTTGATTGTGAAGAGTCTTTTTTTTTTTTTAATGTAGTTATTTGGTTTGGTAATGTCTCATTGAGAACTTTTGCGTGTATGTTCATCAGAGATATTGGCCTGTATTTCTCTTTTTTTGTGGTGTCTTTATCTGGTCTTTGTATCAGGGTAATATTGGTCTCATAGAATGAGTTTGGAAATTTTCCTTCCTCTTCTATTTTTTGGAATAGTTTCAGAAGAATAGGTATTAACTCTTCTTTATTTTTTTATTTCTTTTAAAAAGATTTTACTTATTTATATTTTGACAGAGAGAGACATAGTGAGATAGGGAACACAAGCGGGGGAGTAGGAGAGGGAGAGCAGGCTTCCTGCGGAGCAGGGAGCCTGATGTGGGGCTGGATCCCAGGATCCTGGGATCATGACCTGAGCCCAAGACAGATGCTTAATGACTGAGCCACCCAGGCACCCCTTAACTCTTTAAATGAATGGTGGAATTTGCCTGTGAAGCCATCTGGTCCAGACTTTTTTTGTTGAGAATTTTTTGATTACTAATTTAATGTACTGCTGGTAATAAGTCTGTTTAAATTTTCTATTTCTTATTCCTTCAGTTTTGGTGGGTTATATGTTTGTGGGAACTTACTTACCCATTTCTTCTAGATTGTCTAATTTGTTGGCATATAATTTTCTCCTAATACTGTTTTAAATTGTTTATTTCTGTCATCTTGGTTATTATTTCTCTTCTTTGACTTATTTCACTTAGCATTATACCTTCTAGGTCCATCCATGTTGTTGCAAATATTTTATTTTATTAATTTGGGAAAGAGAAAGCATGAGTAATTGTATATTTTATTTACGAGCAAAATTAAGTCTAGATTTTGGACCCATCCCAAGAAGTACATGGAGACTGAAGTAAGAATATTCAGGATAGATGCCTTATTAGAGTCATAGTTAATGGGTGGTAAGTATCTGTAATTCATACATTTAAATAGGAAAAAGAAAAAAAATTCTAGGGAAAAAAGTAACAAGATCATGGGGATCAAAGCATGAATATCTGTGTTATTAGTTATCTGCATCTCATTGTATAGGGTCTTGAATTAAAGTGGTTTACTTCATGAAATAATTCCATGGTGTCAAAATGTCAGAAATTTTTGCATTCTTTTTTGGCATTCAAGTCATAAGAAGATGGTAAAAACTGATAGTTAAATATCTGCTGTTGATACCAAGTTCTAATTAATTGAGTAGTTAGATGGGTATGGTTATATATACTAAATCAAATGTTCATGATATTTTGGACTGGACATTTTCTAATAACAGATTTTCCCTATACTAGGACTTCCCATTACGGATTGTTTTATGAGCACAAAAAAGATTAGGAGGAAAATTAATTTAATGTTCCATATCTATGGTTAATATGCTCAATGTTCTGGGGTCAGTTGAAAATAAAAGCAGACTCGGAGAAAGTTAGTTACTGTCTTCTTTTTTTGAAAATAGGAAATGGGGTGCCTGGGTGGCTCAGTTGGTTAAGCGACTGCCTTCGGCTCGGGTCATGGTCCTGGAGACCCGGGATCGAGTCCCACATCGGGCTCCCTGCTCGGCGGGAGGCCTGCTTCTCCCTCTCTCACCGCCCCCCCCCCCCGCTTGTGTTCCCTCTCTCACTGTGTTTCTCTCTCTCAAATAAATAAATTAAAATCTTTAAAAAAAAAGAAAATAGGAAATACACATTTCATTTTTATTTTTTATTTTTTAATTATATTTTTAAGAGAGGGAGAGAAGGTGTGGGGAAAGGACGGAGGGATAGAGAGAGAGAATCTTAAGCAGGCTCCACACCCATTGTAGAGCCCGACTTGGGGCTCCAGTTCATAACCATCTCATGACCTGAACTGAAATCAAGAGTTGTATGCTTAACCGAATGAGACACCAGGCACCCCTACATATTTCATTTTTAAACTTGAAAATACTAGCTCAGTTTAAATTAAAGCCATTGATATGAAGTTGTTTACTAATAAATATAATTCTGTTTGCTTGCTCTCATTAATTTGTATAACAAAATACTTATAAATTACCCTTAGTATACTAATTGTTATTTATTAAACTTTAATTAAGTGGTATGATATTAAGAAGCTGTTTTGAGTATGTTTTTGTCAAGAATCAGGGAATATGTACTTATTTCTTATGCCAAATTTGCTCCTAAAATTCCTAAAAAAGATATATATACAGAGAAAAAAGCAAATAGAATTGCTATTATGATATAAGCTGGAATTTTGCCCCTGTTCTTGAGTACAGGATTCTAATGAGCTATGTAGAAGCCTGGAGAAATCACTGTGAAGACAGAATTTCCCTCAGACAACAAATAATGAAAGAGAAAAATTTCAAGAAGGAGCCAAGCATACTACCCAGTTAAAATTACATCTAAATAAGGAACTAACCATGATAGAGCTATTTTTCCAATCTGGATATATTGAAAATAGAGAAAGCATAAAAGGAAAAGTAATTCGCTCAAATACTTCAAGTTTTAACTGAAACTTTTTTTTTGTCTTTTGCTGTAAAACCTGTCCTTGATAAATTTAACTATAACTTATGAGAAAAAAAAGCCCCAAATCTGTATCTCTGACATTTATTCATTTTAGAACTTTCATTCAGCATTTTAATTGCCCATCAAAAGTCATATTCTTAATATTCAACAGGCATCACATATTAAATATGTCAAAATTGCAGTTCATGTTCTCATTTTTAGAGTCTTCATCTTCTTTTATTATCTAATTTGATTAATGGTGCAGCCAGAAGCCTTATAAGTTTCTCTTATAAATAAAATATAATGTGTAAGTACTTTTGTTTTCCCTACATGTCTAGCCAATAAGATATTCTGTTGATTAGTTGTCCACAATACCATATACAGGTATTCATAAACACTTGCCATTCTTACCAACATGGTTATTTTTATATTTTTATTTAAAATAGTATAATAATTAAAATGTAAGCAAAATATTTTAAAAAAATTAAATGAAATACCTACATACCCCTTCCTAGTTTTAAACTAATATTAACATTTTACCACATGCATTTCAGATATTTTAATTAAGTAACATTTTCCCACTTTCTGACAAAACAAAACAGACAGTGTAAATTGCTGACTGCCTTTCCTGCACTACAAACTGAAGATGACTTATAAGTAAAGGGTTGTAAAAGAATCTGAAAAACTAATGTAAAACTTTGAGAGATTCTTAAGAAAGAATGTATTTGCTTTCCAGATATAAAAGGGCTGAAAAATAGGGAGATAGAATGGAATAAGAGAACTTTTTAGTTAGGTTACTTGCTCTGTCCTTCTACCCAACTTGCTAATGAAATAATATTTTTAAAAGATTTTTTAAAAAATTATTTATAGTAAAAATACAATTGAAATGTGAAGGCAGATATGAATATTTTATCAGGAATTCAAGTCCTCACAAAGTTCGTGTACTCTGTTAAACAATACTTTCAGAGCAAGAAAAGAGAGAGAGGGACAAGGAATGGCAGAGAGAAGCAGGGGAAGAGAAATGCTGCTGTTAACTCCCTCTGACTGAGGGAATTCCTCAAAATTCTGTAATGCTTCACTTTGAAAAATTTTCCTACTGTCTGATTTTCTATTTCTGCCTCCATGCTTTATACTTGCATTCTCTTTCTATCCCTATGTCTCTCCCTCTCTGCCTTGCCTCTCTCACAGTATCATTTGTTGGCAGATCGATCAGTCATCAATCATCTATCTGTCTGTTTACCTCCCTCCCTCCTTTTCTTCCTTCCTATCTATCTCACTGCCTGTGTGCTTAATTTTTATTGTATATGCTGTACATACTACAAAGGACCCAAATTTAATCAGTTGTATCAGTTGATGAATTTATTACAGTTATGTATGACCTTTAACATCCACTCAATGCCTGCGGCAGTGTTGACTCTAATTAGAATATTTTACAAACATTTAGGATAAAATTTACCATCTAGAATATTTGGTAGGTTTACTGTGCACTTAATATTAAACTAAGAGCTTTTTTAGCTGGGTAGGTTATTGATTGTAAAACATATAACAATTCATAGAGTAATAGGCTGCATCAATAATATAGTCTTTAGATATAAAACTGGGAAATACCACAACTTCTTGCTAACTCCATCTGTACTCAATTCTTACTTGTTTCTCCATTCCAAAAACATATCCTGGTATGGAAATGGGAGACTCAGGTTGCTGATTCTGATGGATTAAGAACCTCTCAATGTGGCATATGGGGTTGCACCTTTCTTGTGTACTTAGCTAATCATTAGTAAATCCTGGTGCTGGATAAGATTGAAATTTTGTGACTTCCGTTGAAAAATGAGACATTTTAAAACTGTTGAACAACAGTGCTAGTTTTTCAGGAATACATTCATAGTGTTTAAGTGAGTTGTTGAAATGAATAGGGGAGGAAAATTGACATAATGAGAATTAGATATCGAGGTAGTTGTCAACTCATGCATGATTTGAAATGGCTAAAACTTTGTGACAGCTCATAGGGCACATATCCTATTAATGAAATTTGATGAGATAAAGTCAAAGTAGGGAGATCAATAATTTGATAGACAAGGATGTGATCCCTTTCTAGTATATATGCATTCGGTGACCATAGTGTCTTAAAAAGGTTTGAGAGTTTTAGATAGGGAGAGTAAAAATCATTTTGAATTGATTTGTTTACAGCTTTTTTGAGATCCATTTGTTATATGGCATTATGTAAGTTTAAGATATACAACATGATAATTTAATACACATATATTAAAAATGATTACTATAGTAAGGTTAGTTAATATATGTCACCTCACAAAATTATATTTTTTGTTTGTGTAATGAAACTATTTAGTATTTACTCTCTTAGAAACTTTTGAGTGTGTAATGAAGTATTAGTAACTGCAGTTACTGTGCTGAATATTAGATCTCTGGAACATTTACACCTAAAACTGGAAGTTGGTACCTTTTGACCAGCTTCTCCCCAGTTCGTCCATCCCGTCACTTCTGGCAGCGACCATTCTACTGTTTCTATAAGTCTGACCGTTTTTAGATTACACTTATAAGACAGTTCATATAGTATTCATCTTTCTCTAACTTATTTCATTTAGCCTAATTCCATCCATATTGTCAATATTGTCATCCATATTGTCATCCATAATTGGCACAATTTCCTTATTTTTAATGACTTAGTAATATTCCATAGTATGGTGTGTATGTATATACATTCTCTTTATCCATTCATCCCTTGATAGACACTTACATAGTTTCCATGTCTTAGGTATTATAAATGATGTTTTAATGCACGTGGTGGTACAAATATCTCTTTGAGATGATAATTTCATTTCCTTTGACTCTATAACAAGAAGTGGAATTGCTGCATATTTTTTTTTCCATAGTGACACAAGTTCCATCAACAGTTCACTAGAGTTTCCTTTTTACAACCTTCCCAATACTTGATATCTCTTATCTCTTTGATAATAGCCATTACAATAAGTGTGAGATATTATTGTAGCTTTGATTTGCATTTTCCTAGTGATAATTGATGCTGATTTTTGAGGAAGTTGTCACAGTACTCAAGAAATTCAGATGCGTGTGGATTACATAAAAAATGGAAGACCCATTTAATGGTCAACCGTTATCTCATTGTTGAATGACATTTGCAATGAAATATACATCATTATCAGATTGAGAATGGTCCAGAAAGCCAAATGTGATATTGTTCAGTTTCAAGGGCTACGCTTGGCCAGAGTTGTCTGAGTAAACTTGAACAGCCACAATACCAAAAGTGTTGAGAAGCCACTAATGACCCTGAGAGGGACACCAAAGGTTATTTAGTCAATCTACCAAGAGTGAGTATAGCAGTGCATAATGCAATGTGATTTCTATTACCAAGAAAACTGGGTCAACTTTTGGCAAAATTTACAAATCTGACATACAATGGTAACTTCTGTATCAGAAACACTGAGCTCTTTACTTTGTGTGTGGTCTTAGATGGTTGACTGTTGCCATGTCCAGTGTGATTATGGAGCCATACATCAACTGGTAGCATACTGGGAAATATAACTTCAGTCCATAGCTTAATTGTCTTCACTCTCTTCAGAGAGAATGAGCCTTTACCATGGATCTGCAACAGTGACCCTGAAAATCTGATCAGTATCCATGCTTTGTTTGCACAGTATGGAACCAGAGAGTGGTGCCTTTACTTTGACATTCAGCAGTTCCTCAAGTGGCAGCCTAGACAGACAGGTCATTGGCAGTAACCCAAGGTCTATAAAAACACAACAAATCTGTCACACAAAGTACTGAAGAAAACTGAGATTTCCATGCAGGAGTGGAGCAACCACCTCTTTTCAGTTCTACATATCTGCCACTGAGATTAAAAATAAGCAGCATCCCAGTGTTCATCATTGGATGTCAGCTTAGTTGAATCATCAGTGAACAAATCCCAATTATTTAGGAAAACATGTATGAATAGAGGGCCTCATTTATTCAGTATATTTGTTTAGACCTTTGGACTGGAGAAGGGTCATACTTCACTCTAAGGAATAGTTGCCACTTTTTAAATGTAAAACCACTGGAACCAGGTTGGCTGCTTTCTTTTCCATTTGACATTCACATTCAACAAGTGAAGCTTCTGATCCTTTACCACCATTTTAGCCACCAAGTTGGATTTGACCCCACCCCAGCGTGGGACTATGAGACTGGTGAATCATATGACATTTGTGGGTCAGATATTTAGTGTAAAACAAATCCAGTATAAGTCATCACTTCTTTTCCAAAGGGGTATATAAAAACTGCCACCTTCGTGTTCTTCATGTAAGAAGCTTGGCATTTTCCACCCTATCGTAACAAAATGTGAAGAGACTGAAATACCAAAAAGTGTTCTTAGATCCACAAAACAGGGGAGGACATAGGGCAAACCACTGCTCTCAAGATTGGAGAGACAGATTAATACAGAGAAATATTGTTTACTTGAGTAGATTCACAAGTAAGAACCACTGTAGGAACCAATGTTGGGTAAAAATATCTGAACTGTTATTGATGAATTGCTAGAACCTCAGTGTGGACAAGTCTGAGAGTTAAAAAGTCTGGTGAGACCCAGTCATAAAGGTGACTCCAACAATACTGTAAAATCTACCTCCTAGAGCTTGAGCAAGTTCTCAGAGTAAATTTTGGAAAAAATTGCACCTTGCTTCCAGCAATGGAGGGGATGGGTGAAAAGGAACCATTCTGGAAAATGCCAGAGCACTAGTTAACAAGGCCTTCCCTCAGGGAAAAGTAGTTAACCAGCATCTAATTGCACTTGGGTTTTATCAGAGCCTAACTGACTTGGAGGAAAGGACATAACCCAATTCCAGTCAGCACTTGTCTTCCTTGTGGGAGAAGGGAAAGTACGTAACTCTAAAGGGATATGTCTGGTAGCAGGATCAGGAAAGCAACAGAGTCAGTATTCTTAAGAGCTGACCCCAAAGAGAAGGGAAGTTCCTCCCTTTGCCAGACATTTGAAGTGGCCAAAATTTAGTTACTGGAGCATATAGCTCAAAAGTATCATTTGGGTTGTCAGCCTCAAAAGTAGAGATTGAGCCATAATTTGTTCAACATTTTCCAATATAACCTATTGTGGTTTCAGCTCCTCAGAAAGGATACTAATTTGTGAGTCAAGTAGAATGTTCATGTGTAAAACTTAACAATTGCAAGGGTCTGTTTTTATATATCCATTTGATATCTTACAGATATAATTTTCTTTAAGAATCCTGAGAAAATGTTAAGATTCTCTCCTTTAAACAAATGGAGAAGTGCCAATATGACAATAGTAAAATCATTAATCAGTATCTGCTTAATTGTCAGCGGTAAGTGTTTTATCCCTTTGTTAACACATAACATATATAATATGAAGACCATTATTGTATGTAATTCTCTTGGTTACAGTGGATTCTATTACTTTTTTTCCTAACATTATACCTTTCCAATTTCATAGTGGAGTGAAATGACAAAGTCAGAATGCCCATGAAAAGCGTAATAAATTTTTTTTTCTGATAATTTGGATAATTTTTTCAGAACATGTTGCATCTTAACTATTCTGTTCTTCCCTGACATACCCAACATTCTGACTTGCACAGAATAGGCTCCCAGCAAATATTTATTGAATTTAGAAGTTAAAAGGAGGGGATGTAGGAAATAATAGAAATTTCTTAGCAATATTTGTATACTTTTAAATTTATTTATGACACTTTTCTTAATAAATGTCACCAACAAATTATCTTATTTCTGTCCCTCTAGTGGATATATGGAAAGTGGAAAAAAGTAGCAGATGGGTTTCCCAGTTTTGGCATGAAAACTGGAGAACTGTATAAAGCTTGCAAGACGTCAGTTTCCTCTGGTGTTTTCTTACAGTGAAGGGAACTAGTTGGGGCAGCAACACATTTGATTCATCTCCAGAAGAGGCAAACTTCTCACAAAGAAAGGTGTCAAAATGCATTAGAATCAATAACAACTGCCAAGCAGTTAGAACCTGCTCTAGCATGTCAGTCATGGGACCACTGGGGGGAAAAATAATTCCATTGGGCTGAGGAGATATACTGCAAAAAACTCAGGAAAAAGTTAACTTATTTGTATATTTTCATGCATTTTAAATGAAAAATAATATTGTCAT
Source organism: Spilogale gracilis (assembly GCA_004023965.1). NCBI lineage: Eukaryota > Metazoa > Chordata > Mammalia > Carnivora > Mephitidae > Spilogale > Spilogale gracilis. Next base: position 19,417 of record PITA01019909.1, on the reverse strand, counting down.
TTCTACGGTTTAGCTCAAAAAATGTCTCATATTATTTACTCTACTATATTGAATTTGCAAATGGTCTTTTCTAAGTTGTGTTCCACATATGCTTTTAGTTTTTGATCAGCTATATAAAGGTATGATGAGGAGTAGGCTTCTACACAGTCTGATCCTTAGTAACAGTACATCTAAGTGGACTATTGTGGCCATCAAGCTGAGGACCATTGTTAACCTGAAAGAGCTAGAAGAGAAGGGAACTGGTTATTAGAGGTGTAAACAGAAGGTGAGGTAGAGGTCAAAGATATGCTTTACTTAATTGACCTATTTGCTTCACATTTCTTCAAAGTACTTCAAAGTAATAACCTTCCCTGCCTATGAAGTCAACTTTATTTCTCCATCTTGTAATGGAGAATGAATGACATTGTATGACATTTGTTTACAGAGTCTAAAATGAGATGTAAATTTTAAATACAACTGTATAGGAAGCACTGTCATTTTGCATACATTCAGCACCACATCTCCTAGGTGCTTTACATATATTATTTATTCTCATAATAGTCATATAAGAAAAGGATAATGAAGTAGAGGTTGAATAACTAAAAAATTTGAAAGGAAGAGGTAGTTCAGGGAGTCAAACATGTGTCTACCTTTGACTAACGTTCATACTACCTCAGTTATATGACATTGATTTACAAACAATATACTTACATTTTATCCAAAATAATTATCTTAGTATGCATATTCTAGGTAATCCTTTCATTTCACTATTTTACTACTGCCTAAGAATACCTATCAATTATTTTTTACTATTTCCAGACATGTACCTTAAGTTAGTGACTCTGTTGTAGTAAGTATTTAATAACCACTTTGTATCCACTCTGAATTATTTTTCTCTTTCTGTTTTGTGCCTTTCTTCTTGAACATCATCACTACTGTAGACTGAATATCCCCAAAATTCATACTTTGAAACCTCATACCCTATGTCCTAGTATTAGGAGGTGGGAATTTAGAAGGTGCTTAGGTCACAAGGGTAGAGACCTCAAGAATGTGATTAGTGCTTTATAAAAGACACCCCACAGAGCTTGTTAGCTTGTTTTGTTGAGTAAGGTTACAGTGAAAGACACCTGTCTTGGAAGTGAGCTCTCACCAGGCACAGTGTCATTTGATACCTAGAACTTGGACTTCCCAGCCTCTAGAACTGTGAGAATTAAATTTATGTCACTTGTAAGACACCTAATGTGTGGTGTTTTTTATGTTTTTGGTTTTGCCTTTTTTTAATAACAGCCTGAATTAACTAAGGCTAAAGCTACTCACCTATAAAGGTCTAGAACTAGTCTCAGTCCCACCATGAAAATGGAGTCATAACTCTTTAGTCTAGCCCCTTTTAGTATTTCGTTCAAAATGCTGCATGAATACCCTTGCAGAAAGAGAAAACTTCGTTAACAAATGATATATCATCCTAATCCTATTTTTCATGATTTTGCCACACTTAATACTTTTTGTCTATAATCATATAGCCTTCCTGAGGTATTATTCATTTGTAAATTTAACAAATAATCTTTGATACTGATACTGCATATTAGATACTATTCTAGACACTGGGTTAGGGATATAGCACTTAAAAAAGAACAGAATAAATCTCACCTCCATGGGGCATCTAGTGGGAGAAAAACAGATACAGATACAGAATATAGCAGATGGTAATACATGCTATCTAGAAAAATGAAGTAGCAAAGGGGGGAAATGGGATACAATAATGATCATAGAACTTAGTGCATATATTAAATTTTTATTCAGTTATCTTTTAAGTTTTTAAACTGAAATTTTGTAAACAACTATGTATGTTTTTCTTCTTTGATTATCTGTGCCTTTATTAGTTCTTTATTACTATTGTAGCAAATTACCACAAATTGACTTGAAGCAACACATATTCAGCAGTTCTGAGATCAGAAATCTTTCACCTTCAAAGACAGAAGTATAGTATCTTCAACTTTTTCTATCTGATTCTTATCATCATATTCCTTTTATAAGGTCTCTTAGGATTACATTGGGTCTATTTGGATAAATTAGTATATTCTTCTGGCAGATTCTTTATCACATCTGCCAAGTTGTTATTGTCATTCAAAGTTCCATATAAATAGGTTTTGGGGATTAGGATATGGACATCTTTGCAGTGCTGTTATTTTGTTCACCACTGTCTGATAATATGTATAAGTATAAATATACATATACATGTGTATATAAGTACATATGACATAAATATATATCTTGTATACAAGCATTTACATTACATATATATGTATGTATGTGTGCATATGCATGATATATATATAAAACATTTGGGTTAGTGATTTTTTTTTCAAAGATAAAGGGTAAGCTTTAAGAAAATAGAGACAATTTGGAAGGAACATGTAAATTGGATTCAGGAAGCCTGGAACCAAATGCTTAAAGTTTGTGACTTTGGCAAACCTTTCAACTCATTTGTAAATATATATTTCAAAGACACGTTATAAGGCCCAAGAAAGAATGTATATAACATGCCTCTTAGGTGCTTACATATGCTTTTCCTCTAATCCATTGACTTCTCCAAAACAGCCACCGTAAAAGAAATGAAGTAAGAGGCACCTGGGTGGCTCATCTGTTGGGTGTCCAGCTCTTAATTTCAGCTCAGGTCATGATCTCAGGACCCAAGATCAGGCCAGGGAGTCTTCTTTGGGATTCTGTCCCTCTCTCTTTACTCCGCCCCCTGCTCTCACTCTCTCTCCCACTTCCTGTCTCTCTCTCTTGCTCAAATAAATAAATCTTTAAAAAAATCAATATGGGGCACCTGGACAGCTCAGTGGGTTAAAGCCTCTGCTTCGGCTCAGGTCATGATCTCAGGGTTCTGGGATCTCGGGCTCTCTGCTCGGCAGGGAGCCTGCTTCCTCCTCTCTCTCTGCCTGCCTCTCTGCCTACTTGTGATCTCTCTGTCTGTCAAATAAATAAATAAAATATTTAAAAATAAATAAATATATAATAAATGAATGAATAAAAGAAGTGAAATAACATGACAATAATAGAATATCCTTCAGAGATAAAATAGACACTGGAGTAGTTGAAAAATCCTGACTTTGAATACTGGAATAGCAATGCTGAATACTTTGAGAGAAAAGATTTTCCCTATGGAATAGATGTGAATGTGATTTCTAGATCCAACAATTTTGCTGTGGAAACCTGAGCAAGTTGATTAAATGACCTATACCATGGATTCTTTATCTATGTATCCATCTATTATTTGCCTACATACCTACCTGACTTTATTGGGGAGAATACTCAAGTCTACAGTTGTTACAGTAATTAATTAGCATTATAGTAGATGTTCTCATGTATTGAGGATGGTTAATACTGCTAGCTAATGCTTTTAGAATGCTTAATCATTTGCTTCTCATATGCCTAATCATTTGAGGATTTTTTCTTTTAAAGATTTTATTTATTTCACAGAGAGAAACACAGCCAGAGAGGGAACACAAGCAAGGGGAAGTGAAAGAGGGAGAAGCAGGCTTCCTGCCGAGCAAGGAGCCTGATGTGGGACTCGATCCCGGGTCTCCAGGATCATTACCTGAGCCGAAGGCAGTCGCTTAACCAACTGAGCCACCCAGGCGCCCCTGAGAATTTTGATATATTAGCTTATTTAATTCCCCAAACAACTTTCAAATAGGAAGCATTTGCTCAATATTTTATAAATAAACAGGCATAGATATATTAAGACCAAGGTCACACAGTTAATAAGCAATAGAGATAAGATGTGAATCCATAGATCAGGCTCCAAAATCCATGTTGTAACCACTAGCCTCTATATTTTAGTTCTCTTTTTCTTCCTTCCTAAAATAACTGAGTAATTTGACATAATATTCAGCCATTTATGTGTAAAACTAGTAACATGATACTATTCTGCCTTGTCTAACAACTAAATTTGTTGTGAGAATAAATGTGGGGCAGAAGTAACATTAATAAGCCGCACTATATTCTTGGCATCTTATTAGATTCTTTTACAGATTAGAAAGCAAAATTTAGAGGACCAGTGATTATTCAAGTCACACATCTACTAAGAGATATGAGATTCTGTAGTCCAAGCCATTTCCACCTGAGTACCTGTCACCTAATGAAATAAAAGAAGATATTATATAAAATGAATATAAACATGACATTTTAAAAATATACATGAAGAAAGGAAACTAAAATTGCCTAGAAAATGATAAATATCTGTTGTTGATATTGCAGCTGTTTGACTCACATCTAGTTGTCAAACTTTTTCTGTAAGGAACAAAGAGTAAATATTTTAGGCTTGTAGGTCATGGAGGCTCTTCCAGTTTCTCACTTCTTCTGTTATAGTGCAAAAGCAATCATAGGTCATACATAAATGAATGATCAGGGGTATATTTTAATAAAACATTATTTCAGAAATGGATGGTAAGCCTGATTTGGCCTATGGTGTCATTTGCTGGCTTAGGTAGATACCTCAACTTTAAATCTGTTGAAAAGGCAATATATATTAAACAAAACACCAAACAAAAAATGTTCTTTTGCTCTAAAAGGAAGATTGCTTAAATAATACTACTAATAGTTAACATTTGTATTGCACATATTACTTGTCCTAAGGACTTACATAAAATATTTTAAGATCTTTCTGAAGCAGGTACATTTTAAACTAAGAAGTTAAGCAAATTTCCAGGGACCCACATCTAATCAGCAGTGAAGCTGAGGTCTGAACCCAGTCTGTCACTCCCAGCTCTGTCATCTTATTCACTATTCTATCTTCTCTTTACTACATCCATCGATCTCTTAACTTTTGTAAATAAGGCTGGTTAAATTTTAATCCTAAAGCCACAGAAGTTGCATCTTCTTTTCATACCTGTGCTTCATTTTAGTAAGAAAATAAATTTTTATGTATATGGAAGTGCTGCTTCATGTGGTAAGATTACCAGTCAATGAAATTCATATCACCAAATAGTGATCATTTTATCTGAAACTGTATTTAAGTTTATTGTATGTTTGAGTTTATTGACCAAAAAAATTAGTTCTGATTGATGTCATCAACATTATAAATATGTAAATAACATAGAAACTTAAATTATTAACTTTAAATTATTAAGTTCAATTCTATAAGATTTTATTTATTTATTTGACAGAGAGCGAGAGAGAGCGAGAGAGAGAGAGAAGGAGCGTAAACAGGGAGGGTGGCAGGTAGAGGGAGAGGGAGAAGCAGACTTCCCTTTGAGCAAGGAATCCCCATGTGCAGAGCTGACAGCAGATGCTTAACTGACTGAGCCACCCAGGCATCCCAAGAACATTACATTTTATGTAAAGATTTTTAGATGTTAAGTTGATATTCAGATGTTAAGTTACATTTTATATTTTTATAAAAATATAAAAATACTTTTATTTTAATATCACTGTAAAGACTACAATTAATTGGGAAGTCCTATAAAATTGTAAGATATTAGAGGATATATCCTGGAAAAAGAACAATATTTATATATTTCAACTCTCATCACAAAATAGCAATAATTGAAAATAAAATGATGTTGAATTCTCATTTAATTTAAACAAATTGTGCGATGTAAAAATTTAAAAAATGTTTCTCACATTATCCGGTATTTTTTAAATAGATGTTAATTGTACTGTTACGCTAAAAAGCTCAACACATTATGCTGGGAAAGCTTGGGGAAAAAATCCAATAAACTCCCTTCAGTCTAAATCACCATCAAGGGAACAGAAACAAGTATGTGTCAGTATGCTCAGTATTATAGCCCAGGGGGACATAACACTTGCTATGTGTGGGGAAGAAACAGCAGGACTTTTTAGTAAAAAGGAGACAGAGGGAAAACTTGTGATCACAAAACAGAAAAGCATATTGCTGATAAGACATAAGTGTTAGAGGTTTTCTACAACCTCAAGCTGTGCTTCTCCCAACAAAAATCTCATACTAATTTACACAAGGCAATTTTAGTTGCACAGCTAGAAAGAACTATGAAAAATGAAATTAGTTGTTCTTTTAGTAGGAATGATTCATTGCAAAGTTTGAAAATGCTTTACTCTTTTGAATTCTGTTAAAATAGCTGACACTAGAATTGCCTTATAAAATTATTTATTTTAAACAAGGGAGAATAGTTTTTTTTAAATACATTTGAGTGTATTTTTTTCCATAATTTTTATGAAGTTTGTATATCTGGATAAAAGGAAGTTTAAATCACACTTACAATGCGGCTTAAAGCCTACAGCTTTAGCCTTGCTCTAATTAAAGATCCATCATCACCCATAGAAAGACTGTTCTCCATCATTTATTCCAGGAGTGCAGTATAAACAGGAGTTGTGAGGGAAGTGGAGTGTAAACGAGGCATCCCATCCAAATCACCTCCTGGCTTGGCTACTTATTTTTCTAGAATGTCTTGATCTGTCACACTAACATGTAAAGAAAAAGAACTGTTCTCTTTCTCATTGTCTATGGTGTTTGTAACATCATGAATTTTAACTAAATAGGAAAGAACAATTGAATGAAACCACATAAGTTGAAATAATTCTGTAGACCGTAATATGGAATGCTTCTACATATTTATTATTTACTATAAGTGATTCATGATTGGCTGTGGTAACCTGACATGAATTTATTTGTAGCTCATCACAATTGCAGTTAGGCTTATTCTTTTTCAGGACCAGAAAACCCAGAAAGAAGTAGATCTTAGGAGGTGAGAAAAATGAATTTTCTAGGGTTGAGTGAGTTCACAAAAGAAATCAAGGGGATTCTGACTTGCATTTATTTGTTCATTTTACTCACTCTAAGTTATATTCATTATATTTCTATCAGAGTTACAGTTGCATAGGATTTTTAGAGTGAAGTTATTGCTTTTTTTTTTAAAAAATTTTATTTATTTATTTGACAGAGAGAGAGAGAGATTGATATCACAGGTAGGCAGAGAGGCAGGCAGAGAGAGAGGAGGAAGCAGGCTCCCTGCTGAGCAGAGAGATTGATGTGGGGCTTGATCCCAGGACCCTGAGATCATGATCTGAGCTGATGGCAGAGGCTTTAACCCATTGAGCCACCCAGGCGCCCCAAGTTATTGCTTTTGAAACTAGTGCACTTACTATTTCTGTAAACCAGCCAGTCATCACCATGTTGAGAATATCTGGATGACTCAAACATTCTACTTACTGAATTTAAAATCCACTTCTGGAAACTAAATCTCTTTGTGTGTGGTCTCTTGTCCCCATAGTTGCTAACCAGTTTTACTCTCATTTATTTATTACTATTCCAGCTATTACTATATAGCTGTCATGAATTCTGCTCAAGAGTCTAAGGGTAATATCCACAAATGAAACCTTCATTTAAGCATTCAATGATCATACCTGCAGACGTTTTAAATCTCTATTCTTTAGTCTCTGATACAGATGTCTGTAATGTCACTTGGGTCAGCCTAATTTGTTTGCTCTAAACGATCACTCATTTAGCCTTCTGAAGAAAATTTCAGGTACTCTATCATGCTGCTTTTCTGTGAAGTATTGGAACTTTACAAAACTTAGGGTTATTTAAATCGCTTGCAAGTAAATATTTTCCTACTTTCTTTGATCATGTATAATACAATAATAATTTTATAATTATTTATTCAAAAGAGTATTCTCTGTCTTGTGGTAAGACTACTTTCATTGATAAAATAATTTCAAAGGGTGAAGAAATATGGAAAGAAGGACTGAAGGAAGGAAATTCTAAAATATTCACCAAAAAATCCATAAAATGGTTAAATTTGCTTCTTTACCATAGTTAAGTCATTCCCACTATGTCTCTATATCTGTCTACACATGCACACATACATATGCATAAGTCTTTGAAATACCATTAGATCCCTATATAATACCAAAAAAGGAAAGTAAACTTTCTAAGATATACCTTCACACTTCAGAATGAATATTTTGTAGGCTTTTCAATATAGAAACCATTTTCTTGTCATTATAAATTACAGTATTTAGACAGAAGTAGTATTACAATATTGAATAAGAAAAGTTTCTCTGGAGTTAAAATATCTTTTAATGCTGTCTTTATAATTGACCAGGACTCACAATCTCCCCTCTGCATTTTAACATGCTTCATGATAAAATATGCATAACTTAAAAGTATGCCTCATGAATTATAATTAAATGAGATGTGTGAAAAAGTGTTAGGAAAACTGCTTAAATGTGTCAAGCACCCAGTAAAAGGAAATTATCATTACTATTAATAAATATTTTTGCTTTTTAAATATGTTTCAGAATTTGCTGGGTTTCACTCTTGTCACCTGGCTTTTTTTTTTAAGATTTTATTTATTTATTTGACAGAGAGAGATCACAAGTAGGCAGAGAGGCAGGCAGAGAGAGGGAGGAGGAAGTAGGCTCCCTGCTGAGCAGAGAGCCCTATGCGGGCCTTGATCCCAGGACCCTGAGATCATGGCCTGAGCCGAAGGCAGAGGCTTTAACCCACTGAGCCACCCAGGCGCCCAACTTCTCTTTCTTAGTTAAACCATTGATATTTGTGACGCCACCATTACCTGGATCTCCTCATAGCAGGTTTTCAATCTGTAAGCACCAGTATGGACATAAATAATGTTAAAATATTGAAATACCTCCCTTTTGGATAAGTAGTACAATAATATTTCATATAGTATGATAGTATGATAGTATGATAGTAAGTTATATTTATTGATAAATTCTAAGATAAAGTTATTAATTCAAACTAATTTTCATAGGATTGCATGTCAGTCACTGATAAAGGGTTTCCTGTTGTTGCATCATTTAGTTAGTAATAGAGAAAGTGAGTATATAAAAATTTCTGCAAGTATCATAATGACTAGAACCTTACAGGCAACAGTCCAGACATTGACCAGACTTTGTGCTTCCTCCTACTTCTTCCTCTTTCTTTTTCTCTTCCCTCATTCTCTTTTTCCTTTCTTCTTTCTCCCTCCCTATCTCCTTCCCTGGCTCCCTTCTTCCCTCAGGCTTTTCCTCGTGCCTTTCATTCACCAATTTTAATTGCTTAGAACCACATGCAGTTACTTTGGTTGAAAAGACCTGTTGACGTTTAATTCTGAGTAAATTGAGTATGTTTGGGGAAGCCCTTATATAACATAGCCACATGTGTGTTGGAAAAGTAGGGACAGTGAGGTGGGGAATATTGCAGCACATACCCAAATAAAAATAAGAGAATGATTTATGGCTTAAAATTTGGCACCCCAGAAGTTAAAAGACAACCCCACATAAAGGTGACAGTGAAACACAATGGTGAAAATACATCTTTTCAATAATTAGTGTTGGTCAATAAGATATGGAGAAATATGGAGAAAGAAAATATTCATCTTAGCAAAATATACACAAAAATTAATTGGAATGGAATAGATTAAGTCTAGATGGTGAAACAATAAACATTTGTAGGAATGGTTGGGGAAAAACAATTTTGTCAACGTGAAATTGGCAAAGGTCTTAAACATGATAAAACATATTGAAGGTTGATAGGTATAGAAATGAACTATAACACTCATAGATAGCTGATTGGCTTGTAAATTGATAACAGATTTTGAAAATTCTCAGTAGCTACCTATATAGATAAATATGTATGTATCCTTTGATCCTATTTCATTTGGCTTCAGTTTCCTGTTCCATCTACTAAAAATCTTCCATTTTCTTCCTTTTTATTTTTCTAACTTTCTAATGTCATAGTCTTGAAATAGACTTTTCTTCTCTATCTATACTTGCCCCCAGAGTGCAGTTCAGTGTTACATGAGTAAAATTTGATGTCTATGATAATGACACATTTATATTTCCTGCCCATATATGTCCTTTAAATTCTAGTCAACTGCTAGGATTTTAATAGTAGTGTGGCCTTTATACATTTGTTCATCAGGACAGTTTTACTTTATACTTATTATCCTGGCATAATTATTAAGTTCATGTGATCAGATCCAAACTCTTTATTACCCTATACAACTTTATTGCTTCGCAAGGATTCCTTGTTTTAATGAAAATGAACTCTGTTGATCTTGTATGTCAGGACCTAACATTTGACTCCTCACTGTCTCTCAACAACTTCACATCCAAAAGACCTGAAAATCCTGTTGACAGTATCAGTAAAATACTGAATATGATCATTACTCTCCATATTCCCTTTTAAATCTCTGATCTAATGTATCAACCTTGTTCACCTAAAACATGGAAATCAAGCCCTACTTGATCACTCTGCTTTTTGTTACTCCCACAGGATCTATTTTTCACACAGAAACTAGAATAATACTTTCAAAATATAAATCTGACTCAAAACATTTCCTCATAACTCTGAATAAAATTCAGTGTCCATGCTCTGGCTTGGAAGGCCTTATAAAATATGGCTCCTGATTTCTGTTTAAATCTCATCTCCCTCATTTTCATCTCACACATCTCACCTCATCCACACTCTTTGCTTATAGTTTCTCAAATACCCCAAGCACTTTCCCCTTATGCTCATTGCATTAGTTGTTCTCTCTACCTGAAAATCAGTTCTAATAATATAGCTAAGTCCTTCCACTCATCAAAGCACTGCCCAGAATATCCTATACCCCGTCTATAGACAAAGCCTTTTCAGACATTCTTGTTAAAATCTCTCTCTCTCTCATTCTCTCTCTCTCTTTTAATGTAAGATTTATTAACTTGGGGATCCTGGGTGACTCAGTCAGTTAAGCCTCCAGTGCTTGATTTCAGTTCAGGTCATGACCTCTGAGTCATTGGGATCAAGCCCCACTTCTGGCTCCATGCTCAGTGCAGAGTCTGCTTGTCCCTCTCCCTCTGTTCCTCTTCTCTCTCTCAAAAAAGAAAAAAATAAATAAAAATATCTGTTTATTTATTTTAGAGACAGTGGGAGAGTGGATGAGACGGGGGAGTGAGAGGGTACAGGTAGAGAGAAATAGAGAACCTGAAGCAGGCTCCCTGCTGAGCATGCCCCCCTCACCCCCATGCAGGGCTCTGTCTCATGACCCTGAGATCATGACCTGAACAGAAACCCAGAGTTGGACACTTAATAGACTGAGCCACCCGGGCACCCCTAAAATATTCTTCTGTAAGTAGCTTGTAGTCCTGCATGGCTTGAATTCAAAGTAGTTCCAACCACTTCACATTGCTCATCACTTCTTTACTATGTACCTTCCTCACTAGGCTGTATACTCTGTGAGGGCAAGTTCTTTGTCTTATTTTATTAAACAGTGTATCTCAAAGGCTAAACAAACAGTGGGTATGTAAGTTATACTTAATATATATTTCTGAATGAGTTAATAAGTTTAATATTCACTTATATATACACACACACACACTTTAACAACTTTATTAAGGTATAATTGATATGCAAAGAACTGTACATATTTAATGGATACAATTTGATAAATTTGGACATGAAAACAACCATGATATCATTACCAAAGTCAGGGTACAAGAGATACTCAATCTTTCTCAGAATTTCTATATGTCTCTTTTTATTGTGTTAAGAACAATTAACATGAGAGAAAACTAATATGCAGTCATATGAAGAATTTTCATTCAAAAGTATTTCATGAGTGTATATTATTTTTGAAGTACTGTGTTGAAACTTGTACTCTTCAATAGTAAGCATACTACAGAAGAAGGAAGATATTAATAATCATACATAAGGTACAGTCATTAACAAGTTCAAGATATTCTCAGAGGTGTTTAAGTCAGAGAAGTCAGGCTTGACTTCCTTAAGGAAATAATTGATCTTATATATATGATTGATATTTAGGAGTTATTAATGCCAATAAGTAGAATAGAGCCCATTGCATTAAAAAGATAGAGATGTGCTATCACTCTTGCATTTCAAAGTATGGAATGTGAGTCTTTTAAAGGTTACTATTAAAATCTTTGCAACTAGCATTTAGACACAAACTCTAGTTCCAATGGTAAGAATTGAGACAACTTTTGGAACACAGGGTAGAACCTGTATCTTAATTCTCTTATTTAACATTTAAGTGTTTCCCATTTTGCTGTCCCTCTGTGAACACTTAATTATGTTTCAAGTCTATGAATTAAGTAGTGATCTCTAGTAAGTGAATGATAGTAATAAGATTAGTGCCACCTTTATCAAAATAACCTTAGATTATATTCCTTGACCAGTAAAAATGGGTTTAATTTATATAGCTAAGAAGGGAAGATGAATGCCTCATAAATTTAACTTTTAACTATTAAAACACCTCTCTCTTACTTTCTGTCTCTTTCTCTTTCCTTCTCTATGTCTCATATGCTTAGTAATTAGAACAATGCATAACAACTTTTAGACATTCAAGAAATATAATGATTTAGAAGTTTCTTTATGAAAATCTACTTTTATCATATATTTTATTTAATAACAGAAATCAATATATTTCCAAATAAAAACATGCCACTCAGCAGTACATATGGTATACAAATAAAATGACTATTAACTTCAAATGTTTATTTTAATTCCTTCACTAATCAAATTAGGCTGATACTTGCTTCATCCAATCTATTTTTCTTAGTGCCAATCCCCTAAAAATTAATCTAGGAATTAATCTAGGAATAAAAATAATGCATCAATAAGAAATAAGAAGCACATAGTGTTTACATCTAAGGGGTAATTCTTGTTGTTATCCACAAAATAGAGACCTGTGTTTGTTATTAATTAATTCATCATCTTAAAAAACCCATTTTAAAATATGCGTTTTTGGCAGAAATGATTTTGGAATAACTGGGTATGAAAAATTAAATTTAGTACCTAACTTTAATTTTACCATAGTTCCTGACAGAGGTCATTCTCTGTATTCCAGGTATCAGTACATCATCCCCATATATATTTAATATATTTAAATTTGTGCTAATTTTCTCTTTATTAACCAAGCAGACACCACCTATGATACTTGAAAGAAGAAAAGACTGAAATAAAAGAAGCTCTAGAATTTTTGAATTAGCTTTTTCAAAATTAGATTTTGCTCTTGGCTTTGGTTTCAAGTTGATTATCAGAGTGCATATACTATACATTTTTAGTTATATTCAAATAGATTCTTATTCATTAAGGTTTTGCATATATAGATAACCCTAATTAAATAGGAATCCAGTGTCCCTGCCTATATAATGTCATGGGTTCAGCAAACAACATATGACTTAAATATACCCAGTGATTCTCTTCCAGAATCAATTGAACTAATATTGACTAGAATAATCTTAAATGAGCATAGTTTATATAAAACCCCTATATGATAAAAATCATTTCTTGGCATGAATTTTCAGTCTAACACTAAATTAGTACTGATGTGGAAATGTTATATAAAAACAAAAAGGAACTTAGATTGTAGTCACTTTGATTAGATATTTATTTAAAAATATAATAAATAATAAAAATTATATGTTGAGGTGGATTAAAAATGGCCACGAATTTGGGTCACCTGGGTGTATCAGTTAATTCTTCTACTCTTGATTTTAGCTCAGGTCATGATCTCAACATCTGGGGTATTGAGCCCCCAGCCAGGCTCTGTGTTGGGCATGGAGCCTGCTTGGGATTCTCTGATTCTCTCTCCCTCTGCCCTTCCCACCCCCCACCTCACCTGCACCCACAGGACATGTGCTTTTGCTCTCTCTCTTAAAAAAAGAAAAGAAATCCACAAATTCTTTGCTGATTCTTCCATCAGTTGTAGAATACATTTCCCTTCCCTTTGATCTGATCTATTCCTCTGATGAATGCAATGAAATGGTACTGGGGTTGATTTCTAAGCTTCAGTGTCAAGGAAATTTTCAGCTTTCAGCTTTTCAGCCTTCAAAAGACATTCTTTTGAAACTCTGAGAATATTATGCTGTGATGAAATCCAGAATGCAGGAAGACTTGGAGAAAGAGGCTGGGTCATTCTAGCTGAGATTCTAAACACCTAATCATGCGTGATTCCATCTTGGACTTCTAACTGCAATCTAGCCGCAAGCTGTCAGTGAAAGAGTAGAGGCAAGATCACCAGAAAAGCAGGCAGCCAATCCACAACATTATGGAAAATAATCTGTAACATTTTAAATCACTTAGTTTTGGGGTCATTTGTAAAACAGGGATAGATATTTGAAACAGTTCATATATACGTGGGTGTGTATAAATATAGCTACATATATGCAGAGTGGTGTGATAAAATAAACACGAAGTGAGAGAAAACTAAACCCAATGTATTAGGAAGGAGGAAAATGTCAAAAGGAACTGTTAAAGAATATATAATTAAGCAGAGAGCCTTAAAGGGATTAAATATTTCATTAGAAATGGAGTCATATTGTTGATTGTTTGCTCTCTACTTTTATCCCTTAAACTTCCTTTTACTCTTATGCTCAGGTTCAGAAATTGTGCTATGACTTTTTTCTTTTTCCTATTTTGCATTCTTAAAAACCTGTTAAAGATTGAATTTACTAGGTAAAACTGGGACCTGAATAATAATGGAAACATTTTACTTTCATGTCCAGTCCATAAAGTGTTGCCTTTTTCTCTTTTATTACTAACTTTTAGATTTGTCTCATTAGGCTAATTAATAAAATAAAGAAAATATCATTGGACAGAGATGCATATATACATATGTAAAATTTAAATCAAAACAATGGTTTGATAGTCTAAGTGGTGGAGGAGTAGAAGACCTTAGCTTCATCTGGTCCCAGGAATTCAGCTAGATAGCTATCAAATCATTCTGAACACCTGTGAACTCATCTGAAATCTACGAATAGTTACATCTCTATAAGTAGAAAAGCAGGTACCTTCTTCAAGGTAGCAGGTGTGGAGTAGTGACTCCTAGGCTATTTATGGGAAGATAGACTGTGGGGGTGGTGGGGAGCCTTCATCAGCTGGCACTGGAAAGTGATGTAGCAGCATGGCACAAAATCAAGAACTTTTAAGTCTCCTCTGGTGAGGGACATCCCTGCCTGAAAGGTGATCAGGTGGTGAAGCAGGATAGAATTCTAGGTTGGGCACTGTGGTCTCAGAATCCCCATGGTCACAGGAAGACGGGGGAGGGGGGGTGCCAGAGTTGGGCAGAGCTCCCAGGTATTGGAGCAGGGAAACCAGCTGCAATCAGCTGGCCCAGGAGTGGGCTCTCAGCTCAGGGTTGCATATACTGCAAACTGCAGCACAGGTGGCAACGATTCTCTGAACAGGGGACTTGCAAGTGGCAGAACCAGGTGAAACCCTCTCTCTCCCCTGGAGGAGCAGCATAGGTGTGTGCCTCAGGAGTATTTAGGGTTTGGAGATTGTGTGCCTGAGATAGAAACACTGTCATGGGTTGGGTGAGCACTTAGCACAGGTGGAAGTGAGAGAGACAGAGGTAATTGACTGCTTTTCCCTGAAGTCTTACCGAGGAGTGGGGCTCCAAGCTTTCAGCTCCTGGGCTGGAGACAGAGAAGCGGCCATTTTCATTCTCATCCTCTCAAGTGGTGTGGAAAGCCTGCAGGGAACAAAAGCCACATAGAGCAAACCCAAACAACATACTTAGCCTGGCCCCCTGGCAAGGATGGTGCAATTCCACCTCAGGGCAAAGACACCTGAGAATCAGTGCAGCTGACCCTTCCCCCCAGAAGATCTGCAAGAAAATTGCATGAAGACTAAGTTTACCGATCATAGAACTGCAAAAAACTCCAGCGCTAGGGGAAAACAGTATATAGAATTCTTTTTTTCCCCTATGATTCTTTAGTCTTTCAGTTTTCATTTTTTTTTCTCTTTTCTGTGAAATCCATCTGGTTCACTGTGTCACTCAAAGCCTTTATTTCCTTATTGAGCGTCTGCTTACATAATCTTGCAATAAGGTGTGGTTTTTTAAGTCCCCTATAATTATTGTATTATTATTGCTGCATTTCTTTAATTTTGTTATTGATAAATCCTTTAATTATGATATAGTGTCCTTCCTCTTTTTTTTTTTTAAAGATTTTATTTATTTATTTGACAGAGAGAAGCACAGCTAGAGAAGGAACACAAGCAGAGGGACTGAGAGAGGGAGAAGCAGGCTTCCTGCCGAGTAGGAATCCCGATGCAGGGCTCAATCCTGGGTCTCCAGGATCATGACCTGAGCCGAAGGCAGTCACCCAACCAACTGAGCCACCCAGGCACCCCCTTCCTCCTCTTTTTACAGTCTTTGGTTTAAAACCTAATTTGTATGATAGGAGGATTGCTATCACAGCTTTCTTTTGATGTCCAATTGCATGATAAATGATTTTTCACCCCCTTACTTTTAATCTGGAGGTGTCTTTGGGTCTAAAATGAGACTCTTGCAGGCAGCATAATGATGGGTCTTCCTTTTTTATCCAATCTGATACCATGTGTCTTTTGATTGAGGCATCTAACCCATTTACATTCAGAGTAACTATTGAAAGATAGGGATTTAGTGCCATTGTATTACCTCCTGTAAAGTCACAGTTTATGTATATTGTCTCCACTCCTTTCTGGTCTGTGTTACTTTTGGGCTCTCTCTTTGCTTAAAGGATCGCCTTTAATACTTCTTGCAGGTCTCGTTTAGTGTTCACAAATTCCTTTGGTTTCTATTTGTCCTGGAAGCTTTTTATCTCTCCTTCCATTTTGAATGACATCCTTGCTAGATAAAGTATTCTTAGCCATGCATATTTTTTTCATTTGGCACTCTGAATATATCATGCTAGTCCTTTCTGGCCTGCCATGTCTCTGGATAGATCTTCTGCCAATCTGATTTCTACCATTGTAGGTGACTGACCTGTTGTCCTGAACTGCTTTCCAAAGGAATGTTGAAAAATAAATTCCAGACTTCAAGCTGTATTACAAAGCTGTAATCTAGACAATATGATAGTGGCACAAAAATGGACACATAGATCAATGGAACAGAACAGAGATCTCAGAAATGGACACTCAACTCTATGGTCAAAGATTAACACTCAATTAATCTTTGACAAAACAGGAAAAAATAGCCCATGGAAAAAAGTCTCTTCAACAAATGAGGTGTTGGGGAAATTGGACAGCCACATGCAGTAGAATAAAACTGGACCATTTCCTTACACCATACGCAAAAATAAACTCAAAATGGATGAAAGACCTCAATGTGAGATTGAATCCATCAAAGTCTTGTGTTCACAAGCAGCAGCTTCTTTGACCTTGGCCACAGGAATTTCTTACTAGACACGTCTCCAAAGGCAAGGGAAAGCAAAAATGAATTATTGGGACTTCATCAAGATTTCCTTTTGCACACAAAAGGAAAGAGTCAACAAAACCAAAGACAGCTGACAGAATGGGAGAAGATATTTGCAAATATCTTATCATATAAAGGGCTAGTATCCAAAATCTATAAAGAACTTACCAACTCCACACCCAAAGAACAAATAATCCAGTCAAGAAATGGGCAGAAGACATGAGCAGACATTTCTCCAAAGAAGACCTACAAACTGACAGCAGACACATGAAAAAATGCTCAACATCACTCAGCATCAGGGAAACACAGATCAAAACCACAATGGACTACCACCTCACACTGGGGAGAATGGCTAAAATTAATCATCCAGGAAACAACAGATATTGGTGAGGATGCGGGGAAAGGGGAACCCTCTTCACTGTTGGTGGGAATGTAAACTGGTACGGTTAGTCTGGAAAACGGTATAAAAGTTCCTCAAAAAGCTGAAAACAGAGCTACCCTATGACCCAGCTATTGCAGAACTAGATATTTACTCCAAAGATAAAAATGTAGTGACCTGAAGGGGGACCTGTACCCCAAAGTTCATAGCAATGTCCACAAAAACTGAAATATGGAAAAAGCCCAGATGTCCATTAACAAATGAATGGATAAAGAAGATGTGTTATATTTATACACTGGAATACTACTCAGACATTAAAAAAGTGAAATCTTGCCATTTGTCAGAATGTGGATGGAACTAGAAGGTATTAAGTGAAATAACTCAATTAGAGAAAGACACTTGTCATACAATGTCAGTCATATATGAAATTTAAGAAACAAAACAGAGGATCATAGGGGAAGAAAGGAAAAATAGAACAAGATGAAATCAGAGAGGGAGACAAACTATAGGAGACTGTTAATCATAGGAAACAAACAGGGTTTCTGGAGAGGAGGGATGTGGAGGGATTGGGTAACCGGGTGGTGGACATTAAGGTGGAATGTGATATAATGAGCAGTGGATGTTATATATGACTGATGAATCACTGATCTCTGTCTGTGAAACTAATAATACATTATGTTAGTAAAATGTATTGAAGAAAAGATGAAAGAAAACTTAAAAAGGGAGAAAAAACAGTGGCTTGAAAGAGACATTAAAAACAGTGGTTTGAAAGAGACATTAAAAAATTAATTGGTCTCAGTTAAGCATTATTCCATATAAATGTTTTTTTCTGAGAAAATTTGAGTTTCTGAGTAGTAATTTGTCCTGTTTATGTCATAGTGGTGTTTTCTTTTTTATATTAAATAGCCTAAGGTTATGCTGATGTTTTTGGCCAGGGGCCACACTTAGAGATTTACTGTAATTAGGTTGTTGAGCAACTAGAAATAAAATAGTCATAGCTATATAAAATCTGTGCAAATAAAAAAATAATAGATGAGAAAAAGCAAAATACTGCATAATAAAATAATCATAGTAATGACTAATATTTACAAAATCCATAATGATATAAACACTTAAATACTAATTTAAGTAAAAAAATGTGATATTTGGCCATATATACTGTAGAAAATGGGGATGTTAGAGTGTGAAAAACTAGATTTCAGCAACTGAAAGAGAAACTAGCTTTGTAGATAAGATTTTTTAGTAGAATATTAATGTAAATAAAAAAATTGTCGAATTTTACATCTCCACTTAGTCCAGGGAGCAGGATAGAGTTTGAGATTAGAATGGTGTATAGATCTACTTTGTCATTAGAAGAAATCAAATGTTTTTAAATTCAATTCTGTGCATTTGGAGATAGGTATTCATAGATATAGAAAACTCTTTGTGTATTTCTCTAGTATATATAGAAAAATAGATCTGTATATGTGAGAAATATATACATATGTGTCAAATCTATATATTTGTAGATCTTGGATACCAGCCCTTTGTCTGTGGTGTCATTTGCAAATATCTTCTCCCATTCTGTGGGTTGCCTCTTTGTTTTGTTGATTGTTTTCTTTGCTGTACAGAAGCTTTTTATTTTGATGAAGTCCCAGAAGTTCCTTTTCACTTTTGTCTCCTTTGCCTTTGGAGACGTGTCTTGAAAGACGTTGCTTTAGTCGATGTCAAAGAGGTTACTGCCTATGTTCTCTTCCAGGATTTTGATGGATTCCTGCCTCACGTTGAGGTCTTTCATCCATTTCGAGTTTGCCTTCGTGTGTGGTGTAAGAGAATGGTCTAGTTTCATTCTTCTATATGTAGCTGTCCAATTTTCCCAGCACCATTTATTGAAGAGACTGTCCTTTTTCCACTGGATATT